>CAUYON010210527.1:0-21046 GCA_963573935.1 Arctocebus calabarensis | reverse complement strand
CCGGGCATTGTGGCGAATGCCTGTAGTCCCAGCTACTTGGGAGGCAGAGGCAAGAGACTCGCTTGAGCCCAGGAATTGGAGGTTGCTGTGAGCTGTGGATGCCATTGCACTCTATCCAGGGTGACAGCTTGAGGCTCTGTCACAAAAAAAAAAAAAAAGAAACATACAAGTTCAGATTGAACAAATTGAACATTTTGTACATAAAGCTGTATTTAATGTCATTGTGTTCTTTCTAAGCAGTAGACTTCCCATCTAGGTGATAGCTTTGATGACAACACTAGTTCATAGAAGTAGAATTTAATACTTGCTCATAAAGGGTTAAGCTTATCTCCTCAAAAAATGTTCTAGTGAACGAAAAATCCTTTCTACAAATTCAGGACGAGTATGGGGAAACTGAGTCTTGGTTACGAATATGGATCCGTCTTAAGAATAAGTGCACTTTAACGAAGAGCTTCACCAGCTGTTCTGCAGGCCTCAAGTCGGGGAGGAGGTTCTCTTGGCAACAGCAAGAGATGTTTGGATCCACTGAGAAAGTTGGAGAGAAATAGGTTTGGATATTGTTTTATAAGGAAATAAGTCTAGTCTTTGGAGACAAGGAAAAACTTAGTAGTTGATTTTTGAATTGAATCTGATAACTGAATCTGAAAAAAGAACCATGGAAGTGGAAGCCCAGGGAGCTGCGGGCATGGCCCCAAGACTGGCTCTGGAGTAGGTCTCTCTAGTTGCCTGTGCTCAGCTCTGTTCTGGGGATCAGCTCTCCTGTGTGGGCTGGGAAAATTTTGCAGGAAAGAGTTTTCATAGCTGGATGAGAAGAGGGATGGAGTAGGGATAGGGAAATGGATTTTAGGTGCTGAGTAATGTCATAGAGCATGATATCACTGAGCTTCTGAAATGCAAGTAGCCATGGAAATGTAAAAAGGGAAATTTAGTGTAAGATTTCATTGTTACCACCTGTGTCAGGGATTGCAAACTCACATTGGTCAGACAGGAAGCATGAATGGGGAAATGGGCCTAGAAAGGGAGGCTGTAGGGTGTGATGTGGACACTGGCAAACTAGAAAATATCTTTATTCCCTAAGAGAATGGCTGCATTTCAGCTGCAGCTTTAGTATTGCCATACTGGAAAATCATCATGTATTTCAAGATTTGCTGAAAATTTCTTGTAAAAACCCAAATTTATGGACAATTAATAAAAATCAAAACCAACAAAAAACAGTGTGAGGGCTGTTGCAGTAAAAACCAAACACACATGTTTGGGAACTCGATGAGGCTTGTAAGCTGTTTGCAAAGCAGGTGTGATGGGTAAGGATGTATGGCACTGTTACATCCGTAAGTATGTTACGGTACTTTAAAGCCCATCTTTTATTAGAGCTGGGCTTTGCACAAAAAAACCTTAAATTATTTTTATTTTCTAAGCAAATGAAGTGCACTTGTTCATGTTTGGTGTTAGAGATAAGGCATGCTGAATTAAGAAGAGAAATGGGCATCTATTGTTCTTAGCTTTGTGGTGTTTGGAGAAGCAGTTATCCTAGGATCTTTAGGGATAATAAAGTGTAATGATACTGTGCTAGCCTTTGAAGGTTGCTGTTAGTTCCCTAAGATAGGAATCAAGTCTTAGATTTTAATTCTCCAAGTCCTATATTAAGTGACTACTCACCTGGGTGAATGAATATAGATGGATAAATTGTGAAAACACTATAAGAGCTATAAAGCATTGCATGAACTTGTTACTATCTTCCATATTATTACAGCATTAGATGATATATGAGTAAAGATTAAGCATGTTTAATTTGAATTCTTAACACAAAAATGATACTTCCCCCAGTTCAAAACACTATCTTTCTATAATCAGTTTTAAAAGGTTGTTTTAGAATATCAGAGATATTTCATCTTTTAGTCTCCATAATAAGCTGTTTTAACACCCTGCTTCCAACCCCCACTAACATAAATACCAAATAGAATATGAGTGAAATCACTGGGTTTGCATTAGAAGAGCCATTTCAGCTTTGTCTCTGCCCATTAGCTTCAAACAATGCAACAGATGCCTATTAACAGTTTCATGCCCATTTTTAATTAGCAGATGGAGCTGTATTTGTGTCTGTGTTCTCCCTGGCACTCGATTGAGTGACAGGGTAGTGAGTGGATTAGAACTGAACTGGGCATTTGGGGTGAATAAAACCAAATTCTATTTTTTAAAACATTTATATAAACATTTTTGTGCAGACTTCTTGTGTAGCTCACTAGAACAGCGTATGTCTAGGGGAAAAGCGATGTTTATGGTTATGTTCTCACCCCTTACTACAGGAAAAAAGAATTACTACTTTATCCAGTAGACTACAGGAAGGTTTTACTTTAGTCTTGAAACTGTCACAAGGTGGTTTTCTTTAAAGACCCAATATTTTGGCATGATATGTTGAGGAACACACAAAGCAGGGATGAAAAATGTCAGTACTGATGTCTGGTAGTGGCTGCCTGGAGTGCTGTGTTCTGCAGAGTTCTGAGGTCCTGTCTGAGCTCAACAAGGCTGAGGCTGTGGTGGATTCCTAATGTCTGCCAAGGACAATGGAAGGAGAGGGAGGTGGCAACTTCCTACACATTTGCTGTTTTCCAAAGTGAATAGGTATCTCTTTATTATCTAGCATATATGGCTAAATGTTAGTATTAACAATATTAGTGAATAATATAGTGGTTGTATTATGTCTGTAAATATGTCCTTTTCCTATGTTCAATTTTGTGTTTTGGGATTTTTCTTGTTTGGGGTTGAATTAATAAGAGTCTGAAAGTCCCCACCTCCCTCCCACCTGCCTAGCCTCTCATACACACATACAAGAGGTTTAAAAAAAAAAAAAAAGGATCTGAAAGGAAGTAGATGTTGGATTGTCTTTCTTGGCACTTCCTTTGGGAAGCTATATAAAGTGGTCGAAACAGCTCTCCACAGCAGCCCTGTTAGCTGTGAAGTGTTTTCTTGCTATTCTATCTGTAGCATTTAGTCTCATTTTAATTAACTGCTCTGGTATTCACCTGTTGCTGAACCTTTGGAGATTTTCCAGGGACTCTCATCTTCCTCAGCCCAGAATTTTAATTCTTGACTCCTTGGGTAAATGCTAAGCTATGCATGCCATTATGTTGGTCAAATTTAGGCTTGCTACCACTAAAATAGTCTGGGCAACAGTGGTACTTATAGTCTTGTGACAGCATTGCAGGATTTCAGGTAGGAATCACACCCCATTGTGATGAAATCCAACCACAGAGCTAGTAAACAATAGCGTTGCATGGCCTTGTATTGGCATAGCTTCCCGTATCACATTGTAATTTTGTATGTTTTAGCAAAAATTTGGCAGTAATTATGACGATGAATCATAGTTACTTTTGTGATGTATAAGGTGGAAGGACAAACTCTGAAGATAGATGATCAGGTTCTGATGTGGAATATAGGGTGATCTAAAAGTTGAATTATGCTTTTTTTCTATGCAATTTTTTTTATATGGAATAGATATTGCAAAATACTCTCTAATCTCTTCATACATATATATGTACACACAAATACACAAAATCCACTGTAAGGAAATAGAGATTGGATTGTGAGATGTCAATGACTAACCGTACTGTAATTTGTTTATAGCTTATCCATCTGGATTGGATAGCTATTTATGGTTTTCAATAAGGAATTTTTTTTTTTTTGAGACAGAGTCTCAAGCTGTTGCCCTGGGTAGAGTGCTATGGTGTCACAGCTCACAGCAACCTCCCACTCTTGGGCTTAAGCAATTCTCTTGCCTCAGCCTCCCAAGTAGCTGAGACTACAGGTGACCACTACAATGCCCAGCCATTTTGTGGTTATAGTTGTCATTGTTGTTTGGCAGTCCTGGACTGGATTTGAACCCGCCAGCTCTAGTGTATGTGGCTGGCACCCTAGACGCTGAGCTACAGGTGCCGAGCCAATAAGGAATTTTTTACCTTTTCTCATCTAAAGATCTCTGAACAAAATCTTGATACAGCTTGGAAAACCATTCTTTGTTCTGAGTTGATGGTTCCATTTTTGGAATGACTGAGACCATGTTCTCGTTTCATTGCCCATTAGCACCTCACTCAAACTGAGACTGGGGGAGAGAGAACTGAGTTGGGAAGAGAAGAATGAAAACAACATCATTTTATTTGGCTACTTGTTCAGTCTCTCTTATTTTGTTAGCAGTTGCAGTGAACTACGGGATGACTTAAAATTAGTAGTGACCTTGGATGGCTGTTACTCTCTTGTCTTGTTTAGAACTAGATAATAAGAAATTGGTAATCATCTCAGTCATAGCCAATAAAGGGCAGTGATGCACAGAGCAGGTGCTGTCCACAGACAAAATAATTTGAGCTATTGCATTCCTATTTTGTCAACTTTATCGTTTTGAAATTTTGCAACCATACAGAAGCATGAAAATTTTGTGGGAAAGGTGAAATAACTGATTTTACATAACACAAAATTTCATTGTAATTAAGTTTAAAAACATGCATATATAATGTATCATCAGAGGTATGTTTCTGTCTTAGCCTTTCAGCCTTCAGCTGATAAACATTACCTTTTAAGTTTATGTTGTGACCTCATTGTATGATTTATCACATTTTTTGTTAGAATCATCTTTTAATTATTGTAAAATAAAGCATATAGTACTGTGAAAAAACAATTGGTGCGTGTTTCCAGTCACTCATGGCACCAGCCCCTCTAGAAGACTTGAGACTGGCCTGTTTTCTCAGCGTGAAAGGCGAGTCCAGGCTTCCCTGGTCTTCAGAGTCTCTTCTGGCTGCAGCTTTCTATGGGTCTATGAAATCAGTGTCTATAAAGAAAAAGGGTTTGTTCATTTTGTTCGTCGGTTAATGATTGTGGGCGAGGGTTCTTTGCACTGGTGGACACTAGTAGTTTGATGACCTATAGACAGAAGGAAGAAGTAGTGTTAGTTAATTCAAACAAGCCTGTGTTCATCTGGTAAACTGGGTAAAATTTTTGTTGTTATAAAGAGACTGCTTAACGGTTCTGACTTTTTTTTTTTTTGGAGACAGAGTCTTACTATGTTGCCCTTGGTAGAGTGCTATGGCCCAGGCCAGATTTGAACCTGCCAGCCCCGTTGTATGTGGCTGGTGCCCTAGCTGCTGAGCCACGGGCGCTGAACCTGTCTAATGGTTTTGAGTACTATCCTTAAAAATGTTGTGGCTTGAGTAATAAAGCTAAATGTTACCAGAAAAATAACTACTTTGAAGTTGTAAAACTATTTCTTTGGGAAGAGATTTATAAAGTAGGGGCTTCTGCAGGTCACCTGCTGATTTTGTGAGGACTTTTTTTGCTTATCTGTGGTGTAGGATATTGCAAAAAGTATATGCGGAGAATTTTTTTTGCTAATCAGCTTTGGTTAGTGTTTCTATTTTACTGTATGACCCAAGATAATTCTTATTCTTCCAATGTGTGGCAGAGAGAAAATGTCTGGATACCCCTGGTTAAAACATTTTCAAATATTCTCATTTTCTTCCCATAAAACATGGTGAAGTAGGCAAAAAATAATTTGAAGTAATAGAAAGCCTTTTGCTGGTGCTAAATTTCCATTTCATAGATGTTAGGCCTGAGGTCCAGAAGCATGGGATTTGTCCAAGGTCTCATGGAACCTGACATGGAACATTCCTTTTCTGATTTTAAGTCTCTTTTCTCTTACACCTCATCTGCCTTCAGCTCTCTTGCCAGGAAAAGACACTGATGGTTTGACGTATGATCTAGATGTGAACATCATTTTGTGGGAGGAAAGGAAGAAACTGAACTGGGAGATCTAGGATCTAAGCACATTTCTGGCCTTCGATTAGCCATGTGCAACTGAGGTGGGATGAGATTGGAAGTAGATCTCCAAAAACCCTCTCCTCATTACCTGAGTCATTGAGTAGGGGAACTGTAGTGATTAGCCAGTCAGTTCTCATGCCAGACAGTGTCATTATCATTTTCACTAAATTCACTCAGTCAATAACACATAATTTATAGTGTGCAGAATTTTGAGAGGGGAAAAGTTGAATATCCAGGCAAATTTAACACAATAATGAAAAGGTCTACAAAGAAATAAATATAAAATGTTATGGAGATGTGCAGAGGAGAAGTTGGAGAAAACTTCTAGGTGGGAATTATATCTCAACTCAAATCAGAACATGAAGGGGGAATTAGGTAGAATGAAAAAGAGTAAGGAGCGAGGGTTCTCCAGGCTGCGTGCTCCTGCAGAGGGGGGAGACTGCACAGCCCTCTGGAGGAATTCAGACATCTTGTTTGGCTGAAGCCTCAGATGAAGTTTGAATGTCACAAAGAGGTAAAGTTGAAGAATAATTAGAGAAAAGACAGTGAGGAGCCTCTAAACCTTGTTCAAGAGTCTGAACTTTAAGCTGAGAGCAGTAGGGAGCCTCTAACTGATCTTAGGTGGGGAGACTTACATGGGTTAGAAGACACCATCAGGCCAGGCTCTGTAGCTCAAGCCTGTAATCCTAGCACTTTGGGAAGACAAGGCGGGTATTATGGAAGATCAGGAGTTTAAGACTAGCCTGAGCAACATGGCACATTCTTGTCTCTTAAAAAGTAGAAATATTAGTCAGAAATATTTCTAAAAGTAGAAATATGGTGGTGCGTGCCTCTCTACTTGGGAGGCTGAGGCAGGAGGTTCACTTGCGCCTGGGAATTTAAGGTTGTGATGACCTATGATCGTGCCACTGCTTTTATACCTGGGCACCAAAGTGCAAAATGAGCCCCTGTCTCCAAAAACAAGCAAAAACTTTCCAAAAATAAAAGATAATATCAGTTGCCCCTTCTCTACACTTGTACCTTTGTAAAATCCTTAGATAAAAAGAGATTATCTAAAGTTCAAGGGGTGGCGCCTGTGGCTCATCAAGTAGGGCACCGGCCCCATATACCGAGGGTGGCAGATTCAAACCTGGCCTCAGCCAAACTGCAAAAACAAAAAAATAGCCAGGCATTGTGGCGGGCGCTGTAGTCCCAGCTACTCAGGAGGCTGAGGCAAGAGAATCGCCTAAGCTCAGGAGTTGGAGGTTGCTGTGAGCTGTGATGTCACAGCACTCTACCAAGGGCAATAAAGTGAGACTCTGTCTCTACAAAATAAATAAATAAATAAAATTCAAGAAGGTGATTGATTTAATCAGTCAAGTAAGTAGACAAAAGTCAAGATAGTAGCTTCCCACTTCAGTTCTGAAAGGCACTCTGTCCACAACAATCTGCTTCTCTCAGAATGGGTGCTAAGTTTTCAGTAGGACTCTGTGTGTTAGGTACTTAGCCGTAGGACCATGTAAAAAGTGTGTAGAGTGAAAAGATGAAATCAAGCTCTCGTTGGACAAGTCCCAGTAACAACTAATACAAACATGTTTCGAGTTGCCTGTTGGCCCCCAGAGGACAGTGGAGTTGTGGTTTGGGGTTGTCTCCTGACCTCTTAACTAGTCCCTTAGGAAGCAATCAAATATGTGCACAGCAGAATAGGGGTAAGAGGGACAGAGTTTAATAAAAAAAATCTGACTCTTTTTGTGAGAAGAAAACTAATTATATCTGTAATCTCAGCATTATCTCTCCATGTGGGACTGTTGGTTTTTTATGATTTTATGTTTTTGGCCTTAGCTATATTGTGCTAGGAACAGCTACTTTAATTGTGAGTTTCCTTCTTTTGGCAAGTTAAGTTTAAACCTCATATTAGCCTATTCTTTTGTTGAGGGTGAAATTATATCTACTCTACCTTTTGTTTGTGAAAACCCTTCTTGGCAAAGTTTTCCTTGGACACACAGTGGCATTGTAGACTAGACTAACACCTGATTTGTTTGCTAACTCTAAGTCTCCATATTGCCACTGTCAGCCAGAAAGCAGAGAAGACTGAGCAGCTAAACTTGATATAACAAAATCCACTTGCTAAAACTTATGAACTTGCCTGCAGAGAAGTCTCTGGGTCTTCACTTAGCCTTTGTATTCTTATTTTATTTAGTGGCCATTAGCTTCTCTCTGTCCCTAAAAGAATAGAAGCAGAGCTTGGAGCTTCCTAGAGGCAGACTGCCATCGTCTGAGAGGAGCAAGTGGTAGTGTGGTACTGTGGAAATGACATTCATTCTATGACCTCTTGCTAGTCAGCAGTAAACTTCCTGGGCTTCTGTTTCTTCATGTATAAAAAGAGAATGTGCTAGATACACTCTTAAGTCCTCTCAAAACTCTGACCCTAAGTTATAACCAATGGACTCACTGACAAGAAGGAAAAAGTAGCCCGAAGAACTCAAAGTAATGGTGTAGATCAAAGAACTTGGCTTTTCAGAGAGAAACTCCAAAGTTCAATTCCCAATTCTATTTCAGAGTATATGGCAAATTGTTTAACCATTTCCTGTAGTGTTAAGAGAAGGATAGTAACTTCTGTGCAGGGTTTTAAATTTTGAGAATTAAGTGCATTATTATGTGTATAATATGGTCAGCACATGGGAAACCCCATAAAAGGGGTGTGTGAGTGTGAATGTGCGTGAATGAGTCCCCTGTTCACAGAGGGTAGGTCCAGATGGCTGTAAGATCCTTGGTAACCCTTGGAGACTTCATTATTAGAGCCCTTATTTTTTCCTTTTGAGACACAGTCTTGCTTTTTCACCCCGGCTAGAGAGCAGTGGTATTGTCATAGCTGATTGCAACCTCAGACTACTTGGTTTAAGAAATCCTCCTGCCTCAGCTTCCCAAGTAGATGGGAGGCTACAGGCACATACTACCATGACTAATTTTTCCATTTTTAGTAGAGATGGGGTCTTGCTCTTGCTCAGGCTAGTCTGGAATTTCTGGCCTCAAGCAATTTTCCTGCCCTGGCCTCCCAGAGTGCTAGGATTATAGGCATGAAGCACCATGCCTGGCCAGCATTTGCTTTTAATAAGAGCTAAATGTTTATTGAGTGCTTATTGTACACCAATTACTGTTTTAGGAATTAACATTATTCATGATTGATCCATTTAATTCTCATATCAGCTTCTCAGTTGTGTTCTTATTTCTCCTGTTTTTCAAATGAGGTAATTGAGGTACAGAATGGTTAAGTAACTTCTCAATGTCATATAGCTAGTAAATGGTAAAACCAGCCCTCATCTGAACCTAGGTCGTCTGGTTCCAGAGTCTATGTGTCTAACCACTATGTTTTTTTCTGTTCCTACAGTACTCAGCAATTTTTTTTTTTTTGAGACAGAGCCTCAAGGTGTCACCCTAGGTAGAGTGCTATGGCATCATAGCTCACAGCAACCTCAAACTCCTAGGCTCAAGCGAGTCTCTTGCTTCCGCCTTCCAAGTAGCTGGGATTACAGGCGCCTACCACAATGCCCCACTGTTTTTTGGTTGCAGCCGTCATTGTTGTTTGGCAGGCCTGGGCTGGATTCGAACCCGCCAGCTCAGGTGTATGTGGCTGGCGCCTTAGCTGCTTGAGCCACAGGTGCCAAGCCAATTTTTTTTTTTAAAGATTCATTATTGCTGGGTTCGGTGGCTCATGTCTATAATCCTATCCTCTGGAAGGCCAAGGTGGTGGATTGCTTAAGCTCAGGAGTTTGAGACCAACCTGAGCTAGAGCGAGACCCCATCTCTAAAAAAATAAACAGCTGCTGTGTCAGGTGCCTGTGGTCCCAGCTAAGGCTCTGGAGGCTGAGGCAAGAGACTTGCTTGAGCCCAAGAGTCTGAGGTTGCTGTGAGCTATGACACTACAGCACTCTACCAAGGGTGACAAAATGAGACTCTGTCTCAAAAAAAAAAAGATTCATTATCTTTGGGGAGGTGGTGTGGTCTAGGGTGAACCGTAGCCCATCCTTACCAGCTGGATGACCTAAGTTCTCTAGCCAGCATGGTCTCAGATCCTCTTCTCTGCAGAGGTTTGCCGTGAGGCAATTGTCTGAAGTAATTTAGAAAAGCATTTAGCACAGGGCCTAGTGCACAGTCAGGCTCAGTAAACCCTCAGGTGAGGGTTTCATGTTTCATTTAGGTAACTTAGGAAGCAGCACCTGTTAGAATGAGTTTCATAAAAAATATGAATGGCATTTTAGTTCTGGAATGTGCTTCAGTTTTCTAGAAATTAATCCTTTTTTTTTTTTTTTTTTTTTTTTTTGAGACAGAGTCTCACTATGTCGCCTTCAGTAGAGTGCCATGGCATTACAGCTCACAGCAACCTCAAATTCTAGGGCTTAGGCAATTCTCTTGCCTCAGCCTCCCACATAGCTGGGACTACAGGTGCCTGCCACAACGCTGGCTATTTTTTTTTTCTTTTTTATTAAATCATAGCTGTGTACATTAATGCAATCATGGAGTACAATGTGCTGGTTTCATATACAATCCGAAATATTTTCATCAAACTGGTTAACATAGCATTCATGGCATTTTCTTAGTTACCATGTTAAGACCTTTATATTCTGCATTCAGCTGACTATTTTTTGTTTGAGTTGTCATTGTTGCTTAGCTGGTTCAGGCCGAGTTCAAACCCTCCAACCATGTATGTGGCTGGTGCCATAACCACTGTACTATGGGTGCCAAGCTGTAAAAATTAGTTCTTAAGAAAGTTTAGGACTACATGTGTTTTATAAAGCTAGAATTAGAAATATTTATCTTTAAGCTCATTCCCAGAGTGAAGGTGATTGTCCCTTCTATCAGCTGGCATAAAAAGGTAAGGAGGTGTTGCAAAGCAGCCTTGACCTCCAGCGAGCAGCATGTCTGTGTAACACAGGAAGCAAGTTCTTCCTGGCCTTCCAACTGCTGCATACTCTTAGGGCATCTGCAATTCCTACCTGGGGTAAAAACATAAACAAAAAAAAGTGTAGAATGCCCTGTCTAGAAGGGATAAGTGTTTCAGTTTAAATATTTTAGCTCAATGCCCTCTGTTAGGGCCCTGAATTTTAAGTGCAGTGAGTTTCTAAGTGAAGTCTCCTGAATTTTAATGAGTTTGTCTGCATACATGAATTTGAACAATACATTAAGTCTTGAAACACCAGGGCTGATTTTAATGGAATAAATTATCCAACTTGAAAGTTAGTTAATAGATTTTTGTAATCTAATAATCAAGGTGATGATACTTTAATTTCAAAAGTCATTAATCATATTTTACAATATCAATATATGCTGTTATGTTAATTTCTTTCCAATCATTAAACTATCTCATCAGGAAAATTAATGTGTCAGTGTGAGCATAAAACATGATTTTTTTCCCCTTTCACACTTCCCCTTTGTGATATTTAGTACATAATGATTACATGTACATGGTAGGCATAAAGCCCAAATTGGGTTTTTGGACTTGCTTTGGACCAGGAAGGTGAAGTGAGAGTTTAAAAATGTTTTTAAACATTAAAAAAAAAAAATACATGTGCATGCATGGTATAAGATTTGGTAGGGACAACATGAAGCGTGGTTGGTGTAAGAAGGATAGACTTTATTCTGACTATAGTTGAAAGGGTTACATCCAGAGAAGTGACACATTTGACTAATAATTTTGAAAGCTGCACTGGTTTTAAGAGTTCATTTTGGAGTTTAACGGCACTGAAAAACCATGCCATGGAAGTCTCTGGTCTGTTCACTCTGTAAAAGTCTGGTATATCAGAAAAGTATCTTGCTAAATGTTTGGGAGGAGAGAGTTTTACTTTGTAATGAAGCACAAAGATTTGTGATGGCGATGTCAGTTAACACACAGTACCAAGCAATGACGTGCCAAAATGGTGGAAAGAGCAGGCACTTTCAGGACTGGAGTGGAACCCCCTAAAGGACAGGAACCATGACTTGCCTCTTCAGGGTTCATTTACCTGACACTCAGGCACACAGTACCTGTTTGTGGAATAAATAAACTAACACCACATTTGAAGATCCACTCCTTCCTTCTGAGGAGTGGATCTTCACTCCTGCACTAGTGATAGCTCATTCATTAACACATATATAGGCTTCAAAACATGTATAATTATCACCTGTTACTGCCTGTGTTCTTTTTTTAGATGTAAAAGCAAGAAAATCAACCTGTTTCTTTTTACAGTGGGTATTTATCTGTAGTAATAAATGCCTGCTGACTTCATTTACACCCAGCATAGATGCACTGGTGCCGGCCTAGGTAAATGTTGAGTGATTAACACCTGACAGCTGATGACAGTCTCTTTAATTCCCAGCTGTTTGCATATCACTGCAATGACATCACTCTCATTTTTCCTGAAAAGATTCCCTACCCCCTAACAAGTGCTTACTCACCATCTTTTCTTTTCTTTTCTTTTTTCCTCACTTCATTGCCCCAGTAGAGAGCTCTGATGTCACAGCTCACAGCAACCTCAGACTCTTGGGCACAAGTGATTCTCTTGCCTCAGCCTCCCAAGTAGCTGGCACTAGAGGTGCCCAACACAATGCCTGGCTATTTTTAGAGATGGGGCTTGCTCTGGCTTAGGCTGGTCTCAAACTCAGAGCTCAGGTGATCTGCACACTTTGGCCTCCCAGAGTGCTGGGATGACAGACATGAGCCACTGTGCCCAGCGTCACCATTCTTTTTTACTATGTCTAATTTCAGGGGATTTTCACCTCCCCTCATTTTCTTTGCCTTTCTCTCCCCGGAGCCAGTGCTAACCTGTTGGTGGATGTTCTTGATGTAAGACCTTCCCATTCTCCTGGGATCCAACTCTAGCAATCATTCCTCTCCTCATCTATATCTTCTTCTTCTCTCTCTCTCTCTCATTTTCTACTGGCCCCTTCTGCTGTGCTTTCTAGCTTGTTGAAATCCTATAAGCTTCTAATAAGGAGATCCTATAAGCGCACGTCCCCCATCTCCTCATCTCCATTCCTTTGTTGTTTAACTTCTTGAGAGAAGTCTTGTCACTTGCACTTTCTACCTTCCCTTCACTCATTGCCCTGGAAATCCTGCTCCTCCCCTTCAGTACTGCATTCAAGTCATCACGGCCTCCTCATTGAACAACAGGCCAGTGGCTCTTTCTCAGTCTTCATTCTCTGTGGACTCGCAGCAGCGCTTGGCACTGTTTATTATCTGCTCCTTGGAACTCCATCTTCATCAGCTTCCAGGAATTGTCTGCTTCAATATCCTTCCTACTCTTCTAATTGTGCCTTCTGTTTCCATTGGTAGTCTCATTTTCCCTTTTAATGAAAGTCATTTCCTGGTATCTGTTCTCTGTTTGCATTTTTTTCTCTTTTGGAAATTAGACACTTTAATACAATTTGTAATTACACCCATCTGTGTGATCATTGCATTAATGCCTATCTCTCCTGCCAGATTATAAACTCCGTGAGTGCAGGTACCAGACCTGCTGTGGTTCTTGATTATATCCCTACCCCCTAGAGCAGTGCTTGGCATGTAGTAAGCAATCAGAAATCCCCAGTGGTGACGGAGGTAAGCTTGCCCCCTTCTATGTATGACTCCCCAACTTTCTATTTCGTCATATCCCCAGCCTCTCAGATGCCTCCCTCATATCACAATGAATTCATTCCTCTTATCTAATGCCTTTCATGAATTTTCATGTGTCTGTTAACGCTGCTATAATGTTTTCTCCCAGTTATCTAGGTTCAAAATCTGGAAGTCATCTTCACCTCTTTGCATTTTCCTCAGTCCCTACGTACATTTTGTGGCCCAGTCCTTTCCATTCCTTCTTCCACCACCCTAGTCTGGGTCCTCCACACCTCGCACCCAGACTTTTCAGTATCCTTCTAAGTGGCCTGAGCACTTCCAGTCTCACTTGGGCAGCATCTCCCCTCCCCCCATTCCATCCTACACACTCGGAGCCAATTAGTTTTTAGAGCATGGCTCTGATTACCATATAATATTAATCCCTTATCCCTCCTCTTCACAGTTTTGTTTTCCTTTGCCCAGTTGAATACATCATCCTCAGCCTATTACTCCGAACTTCCCTCGCATGGCTGCAGCTCTATCTCCCTCTGTTCCCTACAGGAGTACTAAACTAGCCAGGGACCCTGAAACCTGTGCTGGGTGCGTTGTGGCCACATTTTCATCTGACCAGTGTAAAGTTACTAGTGGCCCTTACATGAGGGAAAAGATGATATTTTTAGTCTCTTAGATAATATATTTTCTACATTTTTGGAATTAAAACGTTCCTTATAAAATGCTGGTTATAATGGTCATTATGTAGGTCAGCACCTGTAGCTCAGTCGGTAGTGCGCCAACCCCATATACTGAGAGTGGTGGGTTCAATCCCGGCCCCTGGCCAAACTGCAACAACAAAAAAATAGCCAGGCGTTGTGGCGGATGCCTGGGGTCCCAGCTACTCGGGAGGCTGAGGCAAGAGAATCGCCTAAGTCCAGGAGTTGTGTGATGCCACAGCACTCTACCGAGGATGATGAAGTGAGACTCTGCCTCTGCAAAAAAAAAAAAAATGCAATAATGATCATTATCTCACTACCATTTGGAAAATAAAAAACTTATTATCATAGAATTCTTGCTATTTTGTTTCCCTGAGGGAAAAACAGGCTATTTCCAGCTCAATTGTCTCCCCAAGCAAATTTTATGGAATACACAGTTTCCTAACTTTCAGCTTCTTTCACCATCACTTTTCCCCCCTTCCTGGCAATTTTATTAATTCATGAAATTAAGAAGTCTAGGAGTGAAAAAAAAAAAAACAAGAGGAAGAAGAAGAAGTCTAGGAGTCACTGCTCTCGCCAGAGTGAGGGTTGCAGAAACGTGCCTCATTTCTGCCTGTGGACATCCTGCCTGTCTACAGGCTGGTGCTTCTCATATGTCACTTTCCTTACGAGGCTGTACGAGAACCTGCGCCTGCCTCCCCAGATGCTTTCCTTTTCTTCAGTAGTGCTTTGCACGCTGCAGTGCCTTTTGCATGGCACTTACCATGTTCCTTCGATATAATAAGCAGAACCATCTTCTTTCTCTACTTCCCCAACTCCCCACTCCCATGATAAATTTCTTTTGGACAAAAACTTATTTATCTTTGTATTCTTTGCATTACCAAACACTGCACTTAGTACATATTTGGTGCTTGAAAAAAATTGTGCTTGAACTGAAATGTCAGGATGATACTGATAAAATAGTTTGATGAAGTCAAACTCTTTATCTCTTGGGGAAGGGACCCTTTAAAGGTACTAGCTTAGAATTTTTTCCCCTGATGATTCTGAAATTAAAATTACTGTTGCTTACTGAAACATGTTAGGAATGATTGCCCATTTATCTTTTAAAGACAAAATAATCCTCACTTGCAACTCTGGACATCTCAGAGTGGGATTCAGGCCTGCCGTGACTATGGTAGTAAAGTTGAGAAATCATGTTTCATTTGGCATTTTCCTGTGAAAACTTTATTGAAAAGTTGATTTTGATTTCATTTTCACTGAAGAAGCCCTGGAAATCTTCTTTTTCCCCAGGTAATAGACTGTAGTTTCTTTGTCTCCAGCCTTGTTTAGTACTGTCAGTGCCTTGTGAATACTGGCCTGATCTAGACAACGAGGCTTTCTCTGTGTCTTTGAGAAAGCCATCTTTGTGCTGCATACAGGCCTGCCACCTTTATTCTTCATTAAAAAAAGTTTTCTTAATGAATTCGATTTTTCTTCTGCTTTGTATACCTCTGCTCACTCCCTCAAACCTTTTGTTACTGAGTTTGAATTGTGTGAGAGCAAACCTGGGTGGGAGCAGGCAGACATGGATGAGGCCCATTTCAGCGCTGTCTGCATACCTTTTATGTCCAGGTTCCTGACCCTTCTTGGAGCACTTTTCAGCTTTTCCCCTCCGACTACCGAGATCGTCTTGGACTTGGGGAGTGTGGCAACATTTCTTACATGGAAGACCCTACAAGGAGTCTCTCTTCTTTCTTCTCTTTTCTATTGAAAAGGGGGTGGTGTGAGCTGGGGTGGTGGTGAGTGGTGAAGGCCGTGGGTGGTTGCAGATGTGGGCAGTTCTTGGCCTTTTTCTGGGCTGCAGGCTGGTTTTTGTTATGAGTGACTGGTATGCAAATAGAAAAGAGAAATTGAATTGTCTCTTGAAGTGATGAAGGCTTAACATTACACTACAGGCATTTTCTAGCAGCATGCCTCACAGTACCAGGTGGCGTGGTTCTCATTAGCCTTTGAAGAGCCAGGGCTCAATTCAACCTGAGGAAACCTCTTCTGCCAAAAAGATACCACTACATAAAGAGACCCATCAGAGCCCTTGCAGTATCAAAAGATAAAAAGGAGAAGAGTTTGGAGGAGGAGTCTGTGGTTTGGCATGTGTATCTTATCTGCAAAAGGCCAAATAAAAGTCAAAGATCGACTCTACTTTAATTAGCTCAAGTATTTTGTGTTAAAATTTCTTTTGGCTTCCATGGCCTAACCTTTTTTGACGAAGGAACAAATAATAGAATATCCTTTGCACATTAAAAGCATAGAAATTACTGAGATTATGGGGAAATATTTCACAGATGTCCTGAAAACATAGCTATATATAAAAAAGAAAGAAAGAAAAAATACATATATATATATATATAGAAATATATATATTATATTAGATATCAATAAATCATATATTTCTTTCTTTCCTTTTTTTTTTTTTTGGTTTGTTTGTTTGGCAGGCCCAGCTTGAACCCACCAGCCCCAGAGCATGTGGCCAGCACCCTAACCACTAAGCTTCAGGCGCCCAACCGTAGCCATATTGAGTGAATTATTGTCCCTTTTCTTGTTAGGAAGTCAGAGGATTCTTGTCTCATTTCCTGGGATTTTATAACTGTGTATACTCCCCATAGCTCTCATTGATAGGCTTGTGTAACATTATATACTTTGATGCCCATTTGAATAGGAAAGAAAGTTTTTTTGCAGTTTTTGGCCAGGGCTGGGTTTGAATCGCCACCTCCCGCATATGGGGCCAGCACCCTACTCCTTTGAGCCACAGGTGCTGCCTGTAAATTCTTCCTTTAAATGTGTCTTGTTAAAAGTAAAGTTCAAAATTATCTTCCAGTTAAATGCAGTCATGGTTTTGGTGAGCTTTTTGCTAAGCACCACATTTTTGTTAGTACTATTTTGTTAGCAAATGTGGACTAACCAGTATGTCTCCTATCTATCATACCTGCAGGGGAAGTGCCCCTAGTTGATCATTCAGAGTCCCATCCTCCTGCACAAAGCTTTGCAGTCCTTCCTTTTGAGTTGGTTTAGAAGCATCCTTCATGAAAGGCAGGCAAAGCCTGCTGAACTAGTTCATAGCAAAATACAAACAGCAAGGAGAACTTGATACCCAAGTTGTTCTTGGATAGGTTACCATGTTTATTGTTTATAAGGTAAAGTTGTTAAGGGAGGGATTTCACCAGCATGTTTTCTGTTTCAGTTCATGTTCATCTGTCAGTTGTATTTATTCTAGTCCAACCCCATTTTGCTTGAAATTTTTTTGTACTAGAAAATGTCATGTTCAATAAGTAGAAGAAATTCTGATTGGGGATTGGAAGAGTGAAGATGTAGTAGCAATAAGGCCAGCGGCAGCATCTCATGCCTGTAATCCCAGCACTCTGGGAGGCTGAGCCAGGAGGGTCCCTACAGCTCAGCAGTTTGAGACCAGTCTGAGCAAGAGTGAGACCTCATGTCTACAAAAAATAGAAAAACTAGCTGGGCATTGTGGCAAGCGGCTCTAGTCCCAATTACTTGGAATGTTGAGGCAGAAGGATCACTTAAACCCAGGAGATTGCTGTGAGCTGGGCTGGCTCCATGGTCCTCTAGCCTGGGGCAAAAGCGTGAGACTGGCTCAAAAAAAAAAAACAACCCAAAGAGATATAGTAGTGACAACTTGGCATCACTTTTGATTCAAAGGAAAAAAAGTATATAATTCTTACAGAGGAAAGTGATGTGTATAACTAGGTAAGGGAAAGGAAGCATCACCTCTGAACTTTAATGTGAGGGGTGGAGAAAGTAAAGGAAATTACTGTAAAATTTTCAGACGTGGGTGAGGAGATAGCCTTTGGACTTCCCCAAATATTTCCCTATTCCCTAAAGCTCTAGTTGGTTGCTTTATGATTATTATATGAATAGAAAGACACTAGAACTCTTAAACTTGATCTTGAGAGGCCTGTCTTCATATATAATCATCCCCAGATGACTGTACGTGATTATATATTCCCATAGTGAGGGAATGATAAATGTAAATGAGAGCCATGATATAATTTTGCCTTGCCTGCGTGCACATTTTCAGAATATAATTAAAAGCACATGCCAATGTCAGTAGTTAACTAGGAGGTTTGTGTTAGGTTTTTATAGGACTTTGGCAGAAACCTAAAGCATGTTTTAGAGTCTAAAGTCTTCGTGCCTTCCTCTCTTCTGCCCCTTTTCTCCTCTTTCTTTTTGTTCCTCCCTCCTCTTTGGAATCAAAAGGGAAACCTCTAAGTTCTGATTATTCTGCTTTCAAAACTAGGGACAATTTCAACTTGTACACAAATTAAGTAAATTTTCCAATTCCTCTTCCCTGCTGGTACCTAAAATTTTAACTAAGTTATACTAGATAGATAATTCCTTTCTTCTTCAAATAAAATCCAATTAGGATGAATATCTTCTAGTCACTATTTCACTACCAAGAACAGGTGGAGGGTGGTAGTTCAGTGGGTAGGCCACCGGCCACATAAAGTGAGGCTGGTGGTTCGAACCTGGCCCAGGCTAGCTAAAACAATAATGACAACTGCAACAACAAAAAATAATAGCCAGTGTTGTGGTGAGTGCCTATAGTCCTGGCTACTTGGGAGGCTGAGGCAAGAGAATCACTTAAGCCCAAGAGTTTGAGGTTACTGTGAGCTGTGACACCATGACACTGTATCTAGGACGACAGCTGGAGGTTCTGTCTCAAAATAACAACAACAAAAACAGGTGGATAAGTGTGGGAAGGGGAGGTGGGGAAGGTGACAGAGGTTAGCTAAGGAGAGCAATCATAATAGGACTTAGGTAGTCAATGGGGGCTTAGTATATGCTGGTCCTTCATATATTGCCAGATGCTCAGAAAATCCACTGTGCTACATAAAGAATTTTTTGTTCAAGTCTGTTTAGTATTCTACTTACGCCTAAGACTGGAATATGTGCCTCTTAAATTTAATAGGCTCTGTATATGCAGAGCCTATTAAATTTAAGAGGCACATATTTTAAAATAATGCTAAAGCTTAATTTTAAAATAATGCTAAAGCTGAAGTTGTAGATTTAAGTTACAATGTGGACACTACAAAAAAAAAAAATCCAAACAAAATGATCTTTCTCTGGTTATAGGAAATTCTTACTTTCCAACTACAGTTTTCATTTATTCTCATCTATCAGCTCTCAAGAACACAACAAAAGTGGCTTCCTTCTCTCTATCAACTTTGTAAAATGTAGAAATCTCCAGATTTAAATTTCAAATTGATTATTCTTTTCAAGGGGCTACAGTGTGGACAAGTAAAGGGTCTAATGCAGTTATCTAAGAGCTTAATTTCAGTTTGAAAAGGAATTGACTAGTGGTGTTGAACTCTTTAGAAACGTGTGTGCTGAGTTTCTAACATTTGAGGAAGCTCTTGCATCTGCCAGTGGATGAACCAGAACCAGGGTGGATTCCTCCGCCTTCAATTTCAGTAGCAATTCATTACTCTTTTCTTATGTAAACCTTGAGTTATGAATTCTGTGTTTGAGAATTCTTGTTTCTTGCCTTTTACTACTAATTTTAAAACTACAAAGAAATAAGAAAAAATATTTTCTATGGAATACACATATAACATTTTTGTTTGTTCATTTTTGTTATTTACTAAGGTCTTTTTAAATTGAATAGGGTAGGCCACGCGTAGTGGCTCACACCTATAATCCTAGCACTCTGGGAGGCCAAGGCAGGTGAATTGCCTGAGCTCAGGAGTTGGAGACCAGCCTGAGCTAGAGCAAGATCCTGTCTCTAAAAAAAAAAAAAAAAAAAGATAGCAGGCGTCAATAGTCCCAGTTTACTGGGAAGGTGAGACAAAAGAATTGCTTAAGCCCAAAAGTCTGAGGTTGCTATGAGCTGTGACACCACGGTACACTACCGAGGGCCACAAAGTGAGACTCTGTCTCAAAAAAGAACAAAAAAATGAATAGGGTATCTGGAGCTCCTCAGTCCTCATACCTTCCACCTTATTGTCGTGGAGTCAGGAATCTATAGTCTCCATGGGGTTCTGTGCTCCTTTCCTGTTCCAGACACTAGAGATATCTATTGTCGCCATTTGTGACTGAATACCATATTTGTTCCAAACCACCAACTGAGACCTTGGGAATCTAGAAGCTGAAGACGTCACTCCTGAGAGTTCATTCCTGGGGCCCTTCCTACCTACACCTGTCCATCCCCTACCCTGCAATTTAGATCTTTGCCTCTTCCCTCTGATCACAGCCTCACTGTGAGGTTGTGAGTACTTTCCTGTTACATCTTACTCACTAATTCCTTGTTTTTATTTTAAAATTCATTTGTATACTTTTTGTTCTGCTGATTAAAGCGTTTTAAAAATTATCTTGGAATTTTTCACTTAACTGCTTGGTTTTCTAACAGATGAAGTGAAAAACTGCCTTTTGGCCAATAAGTTTGTAAAGAGTAGGAAGTAGTTTTTATGCTTATATGAAAGTTTAACTGATCTAATGCTGTATCTTTGTCATACTGTGTTTCTTTGCAGTCTTCTAGGGAATTGAGAGTCCCTGTGTAATATACTTTGCTACTTGTAAAACAGGCTATCAAAAGAAAAGCTCTTTCTAGTTTATTATTTTGAAAAATGCCCTAGGACCTCATAATTTGATCCAGGATTAGAATAGTCAACTCAGTCTTACTTTTACAACTCTTTATTTATCATGGGAAGTTGAAGTGGAAGTTGGCAGAAGATACAGAGGAACCATATTATATTTGCCTTTAAAAATTTATCCTATCCAGGCTCGGTGCCTGTGGCTCAACGGGCTAAGGCGCCAGCGACGTACACCTGAGCTGGCAGGTTCGAATCCAGCCCCAGGGCCCGCCAAACAACAGTGACGGCTGCAACCAAAAAATGGCCAGGCGTTGTGGCGGGCGCCTGTAGTCCCAGCTACTTGGGAGGCGGAGGCAAGAGACTCGCTTGAGCCCAGGAATTGGAGGTTGCTGTGAGCTGTGATG
>CAUYON010210525.1:0-24325 GCA_963573935.1 Arctocebus calabarensis | reverse complement strand
CTTTATTATTAAATCATAGCTGTGTACAATAGTGCAATCAAGGGGTACAATGTGCTGGTTTCATATACAATCTGAACTATTTTCGTCAAACTGATTAACATAGCCTTCCTGGCATTTTCTCAGTTGTTATATGAAGACATTTGTATTCTGCATTTAGTAAGGTTCACCTGTACCCTTCTAAGATGCACCGTAGGTGTGGCCCCACCAATTACCCTCCCTCCACCCCAACCTTGCCCCTTTCCCCATATTCTTGTGCTATAGTTGGGTTACAGCCTTCATATGAAAGCTATAAATTAGCTTTATAGTAGGGCTGAGTACATTGGATGCTTTTTCTTCCATTCTTGCGATAGTTGCTCGTAAGCAAACACCACCCTGGAGACCTTCAGATGTGACGTGTAGCTAACAGACCCAGGATCTACATCCTTTCTGTGCAACCAGGAGCTAAAACACAGCACGGGTAGAGGATTGGGTTTAGTGCCAAAATGGGGCTCAGACGTGTGTGTGCGTGTGTACATTTCTGCATAGGGGCTAGAGGAAACAGCAAATTCAAAAGCAAAAGGAATTGGGCCTCCACATTCACCACCTTTATGTCCCAAGAAAGCATTCCTTCTAAGCTTCTTGGTGAGTGACCATGGCGTTAGGAGAGAGGATGTGTCTTAAATGCCTGACAAAGAAGACAATAGCGGCCAATGACATCTTTTGAGACTTCTGGGGCCTCCTGAACACATTGTTTGATGGCAGTTATCCATTTGCAGGCCTTCACAAAAGCAGTCAAAAGGGGAGCATAAATATTACGCTCATCTAATAACTGTTGAGTAGAATATGCGTTCTTACTACTAAGTAAAGGGAGTCAAAAGAATAATAAAAATAACAGTTTACAATTTAAAAATTCCCAAAGACCTCAGCATTTTTGCATTACAATGTGAGAGCACATGCCCTAAAATATACAGGGAGGTCCTTCTGAGTCATTAGTTGGTTATTGAGGGTTTTGCTACATAAAGTCATGGATCGACAATTGGAGAAAAGTTTAAAGTTTAAAGATCCTCTGTGCCAGACCTTGGGGTTAGTACAACTACCTCCTCTAGAACCCAGGTTCCTTCTCTACACAACTTGTGTAGGCAAGTTTCTCTTTGTTAATATCCTAACAGTTTGCACCAGAAAGTCTTTAGAGCAAACCAAATACAATTAAGTGTATTTTTCCAACATATAATGTTGCAACAAAGAGGCGTGTAGTGGAACTATTTCTCCCCAAACCATTTAACAGCCTCAAGGGAGGCACGATTTCCTTTCAAAGCACACTATATTTCAATTCATAGAATGTTTTATTACCCAAACTGGACTAAGTAATTGACTGTTTTGGAATTGATTACCTCCATTGTCTCAGTAACAATTAGCTAATGAAACATTTCGAAGTAAAATGATAACCTGAAAAGATTTGGGTAAGATTTTCTATAATCATTTGCTATAAAACCATCTTGCCTTCCCCAATTACTCTTTGACTACTCAAGAGATGATCGCTACATTTAAATCGATCCTGTAACTTAATCGATCCTGTAACTTGACATAAATACCTGCTTGCTAGGATAGAACAACGTTCACACTGATGAAACAGGGCAGAGGTAACATTTTTATACTGTATACTGTTTTGTGGGTGTTTTCTGGAACACTGCTCACACAGGAGCAGAATGCAGGCATCACTATAACTCTAAAACAATGTTTCTTTCATACTGAATTTATAAGTCATGAAGTTACACAATGCTTTTTCTTTTTTTTTTTTAATTGTCAGCTTTGTCTCCATTTTTTTTTTTTAATTGTATCCATCAAAAACATTCTCTAGTGCTTTCTGGTGCAAAGTGCTACACTAGGAAGAAGTGAAAGTATTGATCCTGCTCTTAAGAAGCCTACAACTTCTATAAGAAAATAATATGTGAGGGCGGCACCCATAGCTCAGTGAGTAGGGTGCCAGCCACATACACTGAGGCTGGCAGGTTCCAACCCAGCCCTGGACAACTAAAACAACGACAATTACAACAACAACAACAAAAACAAAAATAGCCAGCCAGGTGTTGTGGCGGGTATCTGTAGTCCCAGCTATTTTGGAGGTGAAGGCAAGACAATCAATTAAGCCCAAGAGTTTGAGGTTGCTGTGAGCTGTGACACTACAGCACTCTAGTAAGGGTGACATAGTGAGACTCTGTCTCAAAAAAAAAAAAAAAAAAAAGGAAAGGAAAATAATATGGGAACATAAAAGCATTACTATCACTATGTACCTAAAATGTCCATTACAATCAGATTTGTGGTTCTGAATCTGCCTTCTCGTGATGGGAGGGATTAGGTTCAGCCAATCAAATCAGGGGAGAGGACATTTGTGCTAAGAAATGGGGTCAGTATATTCCTACCAGGGGAATGGAACATGTCAAGGGCATTTCTAATTTTCCCAAAAGACAGATCCATGCTTCCCATTCCAAGAGTGAACTATTTCTCTTCCCACTTTTTATCTTTTCTCTCTTTCCTAAATGTCTGTTTCTCTTGACTTTTATCTTCACATGCTTTTCAGGAGTCATATCTTTGTACTTAGGTACAAATTTGAGTTGCGGCTGCACCAATCTGCACCACTTTTCAGTTACTAGAAATAGCTATTAGTTGCTATTTTCCGGAAAAGGAAAATCTGACGGTTCCCATAAGAATCTTGTTTGTGTGCACCTTCTATAAATATGTGTTATTTGTTGTTGGTAATAAGAACATAGGAAAATGGACCAAGCGCACGGGTGACCATTTGTCTGGTAGAGACAACTCTCTCTTTGCTGACCCAGAGAGCTGAAACCAGTCAAGAGCTAACATCATGTTGCTTAAAGCTGTCATACAAAGATGGCATTGGCCCATCTGACCAGTGGAGCAGAGCCACTCGATAGGGTCAGCTCAGACACAATAGCCAAGGAATCTGTGCTGTCATTATGTGGCCTTGAGCTATAAGGGTATTGCTTCCCTTGTTTGGAGACAGAGTCTCACTTTGTCACCCTTGGTAGAGTGCTGTGGGGCTACAGCTCACTGCAAACTCCAATTGTTAGGCTCAAGCGATTTTCTTGCCTCAGCCTCCAAAGTAGCTGGGACTACAGGTGCCTGCCACAATGCCCAGCTATTTTTAGTGGGGTCTTGCTCTGGCTCAGGCTGGTCTTGAAGCCATGAGCTGAGAAAATCCACCCACCTCGGCCTCCCAGAGTGCTAGGATTACAGCTGAGGTATTTCTTCTTTTGAAGTTGGGGCTACTATTAGGCTCGTGTGTTTGGTTTTTATCTTTTCTTTTTGTTGTATCAATTGAGGAGTGTCCCCTATCCAATATGCTTGGAACCCGAACTATTTCAGATTTTAGATTTGGGGGGCCTTTGGGGATATTCATATTATGTTTATCAGTTGAGCATCCCTGATCCAAAAATCCAAAATAATCCAATGAGCATTTATTTCTTTGGGTGTCATGTCGAGGCTCAAAGAGTTTCAGATTTCAGAGCAGCTTGTATGGTAGAATTTCAAACCAGGGCTACCCTACCTGTGCCATATTTATTTATTTTTAATTGACACAACATATATATTTATGGAGTAGATTGTGATGCTTCAATATGCATATACATTGTGCAATGATCAAATCAGAGCATATAACATATTTATCCTTCATACCTTGATCATTTCTTTGTGGTAAGAACACTCAAAATCCTCTCTTCTAGCTATCTAGAAATACACTATATGGTTAATTATAGTCACCCTACTGTTCAATGAACACCAGAATTTGTTATTCCTATGGAACTGTACCTTTGTACCCATTGACCAATTTCTCCCCACCCCCACCTCCCACTCCCTTCCCGAGTTTCTGGTGACCGTCATTCTACTCTCCTTCTATGAGATCAACTTCTGTAGATTCTTTTTATGAGTTCCACTTCTTTTAGCTACCACTTATGAGTGAGAACATGCAATGTTTGTCTTTCTGCGCCTGGGTTATTTCACATAACATAATGTCCTCCAGATTCATCCACATTGCTACAAATGACAGGGTTTCCCTCGTTTTTTATGCATAAATAGTATTTCATTGTATGTATAGCCTACATTTTCTTTCTCCATTCATCCATCGATGGACCCAGGTTGATTCCCTATCTTGGCTGTTGTGAATAGTGCTGCAATAAACATGGGGATCTCTTTGGTGTACTGATGTCATTTCCTTTAGATATACACCCAGTAGTGGGATTGCTGGATCATACAGTAGTTCTATTTTTATTTCTTTGAGGAACCTCCATACTGTTTCCATAATGGCTGTATTAATCTACAGTCCCACCAACAGTGGAAAAATGGTTATAGGTTCCTCTTTCTCCACATCCTCACTACTACTTATTATCTTTTGTTTCTTTGCTAATAGCCATTCTAACTGGAGTGAAGTAATATCTCATTGTGGATTTTATTTGCATTTTCCTGATGATTAGTCATGGTGAGATTTTTTTGTTTATATACACATCCATATACATACATACCCCCATTGCCCATTTTTATGTCTTCTTTTGAGAAATGTCTATGCACGTCTTTTGCCCATTTTTAAAAACCATATTGTGTGTTTGTGTGTTGTTTCTGTCCTATTTTTTACTGTTGAGTTCCTTATGTATTCTGTATGTTAACCCTTGTCAGGTACATGGTTGGCAATATTTTTTCCCATTCTGTAAATTGTCTCTTTATCTGTTGATTATTTCTTTGCTGTGTAGAAACTTTGTAGCTTGATATAATCTGATTTTTTTCATTCTTGTTCTGTTTTCTTACCTGTGCTTTTGAGGTTTTATCCAAAAATTCTTTTCCCAAACCAAAGTCATGAAGTGTTTCCCCTATGTTTTCTTCCATTTTAGCAGTTTTATCATGTGGGTTCATACATTTAGCTCTGTAATACATTTTGAGTTGATTTTTTTATATGATAAGAGACAGCAGTCTATAAAAGTAGTATTCATACAGATATTCAGTTTTCCTAGTATCATTTGCTAAAGAGACTGCCCTTTCTTTAATGTGTGTTCTTGACACCTTTGTCAAAAATTCAGTTGGCTATACATGCATGGATTTATTTCTTAGCTCTCTATTCTGTTCCTTCAGTCTAGGTATCTATTTTTATGCCTAGTGCCATGCAATTTGGAGTACTATGGCTTTGCAGTATATTTTGAAGTCAGGTGGTGTGATATCTATAGCTTTGTTCTTTTTGTTCAAGATTTATTTGGCTATTAGGGGTCCCCTATGAATTTTATAACTTTTTTTCTGTTCTTTGAAGAATGTCATTGATATTTTAATGGGGATTGCACTGAATCTGTAGATTGCTTGGGGTAGAATGGGCATTTTAACAATGTTAACTCTTTCGATCCATGAACATAAATAACTCTATTTTTGTACTCTTCTTTCATCAGTGTTTTACAGTTTTAATGGTAGAGACCATTTCCCTTCTTGGTAAATTTATTCCTAGGTATCTTATAATTTTTGCAGCTATTGTAAATGAATTTTTAGTTAGTTTTTTTTTTTTTTTTGAGACAGAGTCTCACTCTGTTGTCCTGGGTAAAGTGCCTTGCCATCATAGATCATAACAACTTCAAACTCTTGGGCTTGAGCAATCCTCTTGCCCTAGTCTCTCAAATAGTTGGGATGACAAGCATGCTCCACCATACCTCACTAGTTTTCAATTTTTTAGTAGAGTTTCACTTTTGCTTAGGCTGGTCTCAAGCTCCTTAGCACAAGCAATCTACCTGCTTCAGCTCCCAGAGTGCTAGGATTACAAGCCTGCGCCACTGTGCCCAGCCTGTATTTTTAATCTTATTCCTCCTCTAAGGCAGCAATTTGTAATAGAAATCAATCAGAGACATCTTCCTTCTAATCCTCCAAAACTCAAGCTTAAGTCTCTTATAGACATAATCCATATCAACTAATGTTGGAAATTACCCCTCCTATTATAGAGGGTTGGTTAAACATTGTGGCACAGGCGTGCTAAGGCTCAGCTGTGATACCCAGCTCTATCTACCTTTATTTGCTATGGAGAACTGACAAACACCCCTCTCATTTCTACTCAGTTCCAGAGACCCAGATCTTTGTTGATGCTTTTTAAAAGCATCACTTTTAGCAGTTGGGAAAATATTAACCAGATAGTAACCAAAGCGGCAGCTATAAATGTTTCTTTCAGAGTCAGGGACATTCAAAAGGTCTGTAAGCTAATGTGCATAAGACCGTTTTCATTCAAAATCATGTAAAACACTCTGTCAATAAAATGCACACGTGTATATGGGAATGACTGTCAACCCTGATATATATTGTATCTTATGAAATTTTCCAGTGACAAAAGAAAGACGGTGAAGTACTTTGTGCATCTCAGAAAAAAGTCATTAAAAATGCCAAAGTAAATTTGGGTATTATGCAGGTGAAGGAGGTCTTGTCTTCCCATATTGCGATCCTGGGTCGAGCATTACTTGAAAGTTTCCCTCTTAAAAAGAATGATAGAAAAGGAGAACAAAACAAGACCCCAAGGACAAACATCAAATTACATGATAGCAAAACACAGACATAGACACAGAATATATGTAGTTGGAAAACAGACCAATGAAAAGATGTTTGAAGAATTAAACATGAAAGAAAGGCAAAAGAAAACCACAATGAGATATTGCTCTACTCCAATCACAATGGATAAAATTTAGAAACAAAAAATGCAAGGAAACAGGATCACTCATACATTGCTGGTGGGAATGTAAAATCATACATCCGTTCTGGAAAATGGTTTGATAGTTTTTTTTAGCAATATAAACATGCAGCTACCATATGTCCTGGCAACTGTACTCTTCAATATTTATCCCAGAGAAATGAAGACTTGAGTGCACACAAAAACCTGTACACAAATGTTTAAAGCAGCTTTATTGACAATAACCAGAAAAAATAGAAGCAACTCAGATGTCCTTAACATGGGTAAATGTTTAAAACTGTGGTACATCCATACAGTAGAATACTACACAGCAATGACAAGGAACAAGCTATTGATAAACATGCAACAATGTAGGTGAACTTTCAGAGAATTATGTTGAATGGAAAAAAGCCAACCTTAAAAGGTTATGTAATGAATTATTCCATTTACATAACATTCCTGAAATTACAAAGACAGAAATGGAAGATACAGCTGTGGTTCCCAGAGGTTAAAATGGGACTGGAGGCCAGAATTAAGCGGGTGTGGCTATAAAAGGTAACATGAAAGAACCCTGTGACAAGGGAAATATTCTGTGTCTTAAATGTTAATGTCAACATTTGGGTTCTCTTATAGTTTTGCAAGATGTTATCACTGAGAGAAATTGTGCGTATGGGATCTCTTTTTTGATTCTTTAAACTGTATGCAAATGTACAATTGTCTCAACATAAAAAGTTTAATTTAAAAATCTATCTGTGGGTGGCGCCTGTGGCTCAAAGGAGTAGGGCACCGGCCCCATATACTGGAGGCGGTGGGTTCAAACTTGGCCCTAGCCCCCCCCCCAAAATAGAAAAATCTGTCATGTAAGAAAAACCTCTCTGTGAAGTTTACAGCACTATTTCTTCCCCCAGTTACCTTCAAAACTGTAAGTTGCATTCCGGGAACACAGTATTCACCACAGTGAATTCGTTAATAGCATCCTCATATTTGTATTTACAGGCAGATTGCTTTGTCAGCCTTTGGACTAAGATCAAGTGTATTTACAGGCAGTCCCTGGGTTCTCAATGAGATAGGTTCTGAAAGTTTGTTCTTAAGTTGAATGTGTATATAAGTTGAAGCAGGGTTCATTTACCTATTACCCGTAATAGCCTCCATTCAGAAATTCCAGTTGTATGTAAGTTAGATGTTTTTAACTCAGGGACTACTTATATTTAAAAGAAGCTCTTTCCTAACTGCAAAAGCATTATTCTTGCTCCTAAATATTTCTTTAGATGAATTTGGAAACGATACCCTTTGAAATGAGTTGTATCTGAAATAACATTTTTGAATCAGAAGAAAAAAAATCAGTTATCCTCAAAGCAAGTTAGTTCTAATTTTCTAATAGAAAATGCACAAATATTAAGTAGTGTGCTCTTGGCATAACATTTTCTATTAATTCTTCACTTTATGTACGTGAGAATTTGCATACCATACTTTCATACTGGAGCCTCTGCCAAAGTCTTCTTGTCTGAGGTCCAACGTTTCTGGCTAGAGTTTTGTAACAAAACATGCATTGTTTCCCCTGGGGTTTATACCAGAAATAATTAGGTAAAATAATGGCATGATAGAGACAATGTGGCTTTTGTAATACATTATTGCATTGTTGCTAAACTTCACAACTTTCCAAGTTTGAAGACAGGAACTAAGAGTCAAATGCTGCAAATTACCAAAAGGAACCTTATTACAGCCCCTTCATTTGGTTTGACGACCACAGCTTCAGAACCCTCTGATCCCAGACACTGTTGATTTCTGCAGACTCTTAATATTAAAAGGGAAATTTCATGTCCACACATTAACAAATGTGTGAAGTTTATTGGTTAATTCAAAAGCTGCACAAAAGGCATCACTCAGTCTCTCAGACGTCTGCTTACATCGACGGACTTCGTTTAACAAGCTTTTCGTCCTGCTTCCAGCTCCCTAATTCATACGAGGCAGTGATTTGTCTGTATTGAGTTTGCTATTTCCCTTATTTACTTTTCTACTTACTATTCTCCCTATAGCATATACAAGGGCCAACAAAATGCCTGGAAAGCACTTTCAGGTTACCAAAATGGGGGGGAACAAAAGAAATTCTATTTGGGCCAGAATAGCAACATATCAGTTAAAATTACAAATTTAAATGCATATACAGTCACGCATTGTTTATTAACAGGAATACATTCTGAGAAATCCATCCATAGGTGGCTTTGTTGGTGTGAACTTCCTAGAGTGCACTTACACAATCCTCAATGGTCTAGCCTGCGGCACACCTGGGCTGTGCGGGATAGCCTACCGCTCCCAGGCACACCTATACAGCGAGTTATTATAGTGAATACAGTAGGCAACTGGAACACAATGGTGTTTGTGTCTAGAAACATGTCTAAACATAGAAAAGGCACAATAAAAAATGCAGTACAAAAGATTAAAAACTACACCCACCCTCCCACCCTCCCACCCCTACCAGGGCACTTACCATGAACGGAGCTTACAGGACTAGAAGTTGTTCTGGGTAAGTCAATGAGTGAGCGGTGAGTGAATGTGAAGGCCTAGGGCATATTGTACATTACTGTAGACTTTATAAATACCACATATTCAGGTGACACTAAATTAATAAAATATACAATGAGTGCCAAAATGAAGTATGTATACATATTTTAAGAAAAGAAAAAACTGTATGAAATTTGTAATATTCAAGTCACCTTGAAGTTACCCAATTATGAAAGGTGATCAACATGACCTGTGTTCACCATTTCTCACTAGTATATATTGACCATCACAATTTTCACACAGTATTTTCCTTGCTTAAAATTGTATACATTTTTTGGCACCCTCCGTATTTTTTCTTCAATAATAAATTCACCCTAGGCCATCGTAACTTTTTTATTTTATAAACGTTTTCAGTCTTAAACTTTTTGACTCTTGCGATGCCATCTAACTTAAACCACACATTTTGCAGCTGTACAAAATTGTTTTCTTCTTTGTATTCTTCTTCTGTAAGCTATTATTAAAATTTTGAAGTTCTTTAGTTTTTAAATTTTTTTGATTAAAAACTAAACAAACTAAATTAGGCCCCCATGGGGTCAGGGTCATCAGTATCACCATCTTCCACCCCACATCTTGTCCGACTGGAAGGTCTTTAGGGACAAAAACATGCATGGAGCTGTCATCTCCCATGATGACAGTGCCTTCTTCTGGAATACTTCCTAAAAGACCTTCCTGAGACTGCTTTACAGTTAACATGTGTTTTTTGTTTTTTTGTTTTGGAGGGTTTTCATTATTATTATTATTATTATTATTTTGCAGTTTTTGGCCAAGGCTGGATTTGAACCTGCCACCTCCAATATATGGGGCTGGCTCCCTACTCCTTTGAGCCACAGACACGGCCCCAGTTAAGATTTTTTTATAAGCCAGGATACACTCTAAAATAACAATAAAAAGTACAGTATAGTAAAGACATACACCAGCAACATAGTTGTCAATTATCATTATCAATTATCATGTACTATCCATAGTCGTATGTGCTAGACTTTCATGTAACTGGTATTGCAATAGGTTTATTTACACCAACACCACCACAAACATGTGAATAAAGTATTGTGCTACAATGGTGTGACAACAGCTATGATGACTAGATAGATGATAGGGATTTTCCAGCTCTGTTGTAATCTTATGCGACCACCACTGTATATGTGGTCCATCATTGACCAAAGCATCATTAAACAGCACACGACTGTATATAATTTTAAAATAAATGATGTTTAAGCTTTCTATAAATACAAATATCTTCAGATAATCTCATTAGTTTCTCATCTTCAGATATTCTTAATAGTTTCTCATCTTCAGAGTTGCTGGATTTTTAAAAAATACATATTAAATTTAGGTTATCTTACAATATTTTCCTTTTTTGAGTTGGTGACCCAAATCTATTGTTTATTTTAGTGCTAAGGACCAGCAGCATCAGAATCACCTAATAGCTTGTTAGAAATGAAAATTCTTGGGCAGATCTATTGAATCCAATTCAGAGCAACTGAATGAAAATCTCAAAATTCTTCAAATGAAGAATATGGACTTCATCAGTCCTTCCAGATGATTTTTTATGCATGCTGAAACTTGAGAATTGCTGATATTAGGTCAGTGCTATTTAAAAGCAATGTACATGCTAAGGACTGAATAGTGTTCCTCCCACCCCAACTCACAAATTAATACACTGAATCTCTAACCCTCAATGTGACTGTCTCTGGAGATAGGGTCTTTAGGAGGTAGGATAAGGTTAAGGTTAAATGAAATCATTAGGATGGGGCCCTAATCTGATAGGTCTGTGGCCTTATAAGAAGAGGAAAAGAAAAAGAAAAGTCTCTCTTTCTCTTTCTGCCACATGAGGACACAATGAGAAGGTGGCTGTCTGTAAGCCAGAAAGGGAGCCCTCACCAGAACCCAAGCATGCTGGCACCCTGATCTTGGACTTCCAGCCTCCATCAATGTGAAAAGATAAATCTCTGCTTCTAAGCCACTCAGACTGTGATACTTTGTTCTTACCTCCTGAGTAGACCATTATAAGACAGGTTATGAACCATATGGGGATCTTGTTAAAACAGATTCTGATGCAGTGAGTCAGGAGCAGGGGCCAGTCTCCTAGGCAATGCCATGGGCTCCGTGATCCATGGGAAACAAGTCTACTTCCCATTTCTCCTAGTACAAAATTCAAACTCTTCATTTTTTACTTTCAGGGCCCTACCAGAGCAGGAGGTCACCTACCTGTAACTTCATCTTGTGCCACGCTCCCTCCCTCTCAGCACGCATCAGCCTCCTGCCCTCCTACCTTTTCCCTAACAGGCTATGCTTCTTCCCTTCTTCTACTGCCTTGGGACCTTGGCACTTGCTTTACCTTCTTCTGCCTTTTCCCCCAGTTCTTTGAAAGACAGGTCCCTTCTTAGCTTTTGAGTCCGGTTCAAATGTCTTCCCCCAAAGATCATAACTTCCCCCTATAACGTGACACAACTTCTGTCCTCATTGTTGTGTCTCGGCTTTCCGGGGCCTTGCCTCATTATGAAACTATTTTGTCCTCTTATAAATGGTTTATATATATCTCCATCAAATTCCATGATAGCAAACTCTTGTCCCACTTGTTCATCTAAAAATATTTATTGGTTGAATAAATTATGCAATAATACAATTCTTCATAAGGGCAAAATATAGTAATATAGGAATACTCCATCCCCCCACATGTGGCAGAAATAAGACACCAGAGTCTTCTGCTGGGTGTTGATTGATTCTTCTTCTCCTTCTCCTGTTTGGCCCCTGGTTTTGGAGACCCTGGTGTTCTCCCTCAGCCAGGCCCCCTTGTCTGTGTCTGGACAGATATGAGCAGAAGAAGAAGCTTCTAGGCCACCAATCCCTGGGTCATAACCATGAAATCATTTGAAACCTATGGCTTACCTTGAGGTGTTAGATTCTGCCCCTCCATCTCCTGCCCCAAGAAGTAGTGTGGTCCTGCCACAAATAAAAAAAAAAAAAAAGGATGGATTGCATAACAGCAAAATCCTGTCCTCCCACACTGGCTCATGGGAGCTCATGGTTCATGTCTCTTTCCAGTTCCACCTTCAGTGGAAACTGAAGTTACCTTCTTTCACAGTGGTAACTGCAATCAGCCACACTGGGAGCAATTTATAGCAGGGGGCTATTTTCTCCCAGAGACTCAGTTGTTAACCATGTACCAGCATCACCCTGGCTGAAGTCCACCTAAGCTGGAACAGCTTCTGCTCTCTGGACATCTTCTGCTACTTTGCAGAACCACCCAGGGAAACATCTCATATGCAAATGCCCCATCCATTCCCAACAAGCTGGGCCTTCGTTGCCCTGGGTAGCTGCCTCCTTTAGTTTCTGTTCCTCATTTCTGCAACCAAGTTATTTCACAGCAGTCATCTCCCCCATCTCCCTGTACCTTCTCTTTACACCCCTGTCTTAGTTCAGGCTGCTATCATAGAATACTTTAGAACAGCGGTCCTCAGCCTTTTTGGCACCAGAGACCAGTTTCATGGAAGATAATTTTTCCATTGATGGGAAATGGGCAGGGCATTAGTTTCTCATAAAGAGCATGCGACCTAGATCCCTCACAGGCACAGATTACAGCAGGGCTCATGCTCCTACGAGAATCTAGTGCTGCCTCTGATGTGACAGGAGGTGGAGCCCAGGTGGTGATGCAAGTGATGGGGAGTGGCTGTAAATACAGATGAAGCTTCGCTCACTTGCCCACTGGTCACCTGCTGGGTGGCCCAGTTCATACCAGGCCGTGGATGGGTACCAGTCTGCAGCCCTAGGGTTTGGGGACCACACACCTTTGGATTAAGTAATTTATAATAAGAGAAATTTATTTCTTGCAGCTCTGGAGACTGGGAAGTCCAAGATCAAGGTGCTGGCAGATTTGGTGTCTGGGAGGGCTTGCTTTCTGATTCCAGATTGGTATTATTATTGGATTTATTGCTGAGTCCTCACATGGCCAAAAGCCAAAAGGGCAAAACAGCCAAACTGGCTGGCTCAAGCCCTTTATTATGATGGCACTAATCCCATTCATGAGGAATGAGCCCTCGTGGCCTCACCTCTTGCATTGGGGATTAAAAGTCAACCTGTGGCTCAATGGAGTAGGGCACTGGCCCCATATGCCGGAGGTGGTGGGTTCAAACCCAGCCCCAGCCAAAAACTGCAAAAAAAAAAAAAGTTAACCTGCATTTTGGACTAATACCAACGTTCAGACTATAGCAGCAGTTCACACATAGCCAGGTCTCATTGGCTTTGAGTCTTTAGAAAGAACATTGCCAATTCAGACAGACATGCTAGGTACTCCAACAGGTACTAAGAGAAATATGAAAACAAGCAGGACCTCAACTCTTAAGCACAACACAATGTAATTCCAAAGTTATCCAGAGGAAAAGGAGTTCATGTTCATTCTCATTCTCCTTAAATTCTTTTCCAGATGTTTCTCTAAGTTCACCAAGCAGAGATGAATACAGTTTATATCACTGTTGTCCTCAACGGTGCTGGCACAAATAAGCAGTTGATTGCCCAGAGAGAGAGTGTTTGGGGGCTGTCAGGAGGGGAGGCCTGAACTCTTTGTCATATTTGTGTGATACTCATCATATGACACTTGGAAACGTTTTTTATCTCTGTCTAGCCTAATATTTCTTTTTATTTTTGGTTTTTTTCGTTTGTCTCTGCCACCCTGGGTACAATGCTGTGGGGTCACAGCTCACAGCAACCTCAAACTCTTGGGTTCAAGTAATCCTCCTGCCTTAGCCTCCCAAGTAGCTGGAACTACAGGCATTCCCCACCACACCCAGCTAGTTTTTCTTCTTTAGTAGAGACTGGGTCTCGCTCTTGCTCAGGCTGCTCTCAAACTGCTGAGCTCAAGCAATCCACCTGCTTCAGCTTCCCAGAGTGCTGACACTACAGGCATGAGCCACTGTGCCCAGCCAGCCTGATATTTTAGTTTGTGGTTATCAATCAGGGGCAGGGTGGATTAATGATTAGCAGTGTCTAAGGGTCTTTCTAAAACTCTGCACAAGCCCATTTCCTAGTGGTTTCTCCCTTTCTTTGTGAGAAGCTATTCCTTTAAATATTGCATTGTTTATTTTGCATGCTTATCTCTTATTTCCACAATTAAATGGTAGGTTTCTTAAAGATAGAGACAGTCATTTACCCATTTTTTAATTTAGTCCAAAACTCTCGAGCAGCACTGACAACATTCAGATTAAAATTTGTTATATATAAAAGAAAGGAAAAAGAAAAAAAAACTATAAATGTAGTTGAAGGGAAAAGGACACAATGCTAAATTTACTTTTAACTCATCACATCTATAATACAGTCTTGAAAGCTTTTTTAATAAGTAATCAGAAAAAAATTTCTCCCCTCCCCCAAATGGGCAAAGAATAAAGGTAAAATTTACTAAAATACACAAATGGCCAATAAACATTTGAAAATATGGTAATCCCTACAAGTTACCAAAAAGATGCAATTTTAAGCAGTATTAAGATGCTCTCTTTACCTATTAAATTGATCAAATGTTTTTAAATGATTATACCCATTGTAGATGGTAAGGGTAAAGGGGTGCTATCCTGTTTTTCTGAGAGAAGCATACATCATTGTGGTATTGCTACAATAAAAAAGAAAACATAGAAAATAGCATAAATGTGTGAAAAAAGGAAATCAATTAATTAATCAGATCATCATATACATAGAATGTAGTATAGTAAATCACCTAAAATAAATAAAATATTATTAAAAATAAATAAAATATTATAGAAAATATTTCATGACATGGAAAATGAAATGAACTAATTAACTGTGTACAGTTAGTCATAGAAAAGTACAATTACATATCAAACAACAGGGATACATTCTGAGAAAGGCATCCTTAGGTGATTTTGGCACAAAGCTAGATGGTCTGGCCTACTGTACACCAGGCCGTATGGTGTAGCCTATTGCTCGGATGCTACAAACATGTACAACAGTTTACTGCATAGAATAGTATAGGCAGTCAGAACATAACAGTAAGCAGTCGTGTTTGTAAACCCACAGATAAGCTACATGGAGAAAAGATAATGCATTGTATGACAACACTACACGTACTTGGTGACCGGAGTTCTTCAGCACCATCATGATATTGTGGAACTGCCATTACAGATGCTGTCCGTCATTGACCAAACACTGTCATGCAGCACGTGACTGTTAGAAATATACAGAAATATCATAAACATGGATTGCTTTTGTGATAGGGGAAAAGAGCAAGTGTTTCATATTTCCATGTGTAAAATAAAAACAGCTAATTACCTTTGTGGATCTTGAGTGAGACCTTTTTTGGGAAATAGAAAATAATGGGGAAAAAAGAGTATGGAAAAAAAGAGCTTCTCCCCATCTCTCCCATCACTGCCCGAGCTCACAGCAACCTCAAACTCCTGGGCTCAAGTTATCCTCTTGCCTCAGTGCCCCACAAATATCTGAGACTATAGGCCCCTGTTAGTACACCCAGCCAAATTCTTTCTATTTTTAGTAGAAACTGGGCTCCCACTCTTGGTCAGGCTGGTCTCAAAGTCCTGAGCTGAAGCAATCCCCCCTCGTCACCTCACAGAGTGCTAGGATTACAGGTGTGAGCCGCCACATCTGGCCGAGACATGGTTCTGCACTACCTCCCTCCTGAGGTTGGCACCTTTCTTCTGATTTCCCTGATGACGTTATGTGCTTCTCACCTGCACTTCCCCTCCAACATGTACTTGACTTTCAAGATGCTCGGGTCCACGGGGTAGTGTGGATGCTTAGGAAGGACGTCCCTCTGCTGAATTAAAATCAGCCTTTCCAAATCGTGCCCTTTACTTTAATTAAGAGCTGTGCCTCCCTGGAAGGCCAAAAGGTGGGAAATCAAATTTCCATGCGTGCTGTTAAATATAACCTTGGCGTGGCTTTGGGGATAGGCGAAGGGAAGAAAGTACAGATGTGATAAAGCGATTGTAGGATGATCCAGCGCACTTCCTCACCAAGCTTATGGGACAGTTTGGGGACGAATACCTACAATGGAGAGAAAACCTGAAGGCAGCCATGAGAACCCAACCTTGACCACAAAAGTTGAAAAGAACCGCACACAATTCTAAGCATACTGCATTGCTCTTAGAAGCCATTCTCCCAGAGGTAAAGATCCAGAAAGAATGAATTAGTACAAATATCATGTTCAGAGATTTTTTTTCTCTCTCAAACAGTAGAAACATTACAACTTATACCCACTAACTTGATTGAGGTACTATGAAAGGGAAGTCGATACTCGTATGCCACATTACTGCCTCTAAGTTATTTCTACAAATAAATGTAGACAGGCCACAGTCTACTTTAGCTTCTTACAGGCATGCAGAAAAAAACAACAGAGAAAAACCCCCAAATGCTAAAGAAAGCCACATTTCTGCTCAGAGAGAAGACCAACCTTGATGGTTGTGTGTAAGGTGATTTCATTCCTTCCTTCTTTGTGAGCTTTTTTTTTTTTTTTTTGATACCTTTTGCTAAAGGGTGAGACAATTGTTTCTGTATTTCTGACTAGTCTTTAAAAAAAAAACCTAAATAACCTCTAGCCACGACTGCATCTCTTTATTTCTCGAACTTACTAGTCCGTTTCCTTTGAAGTTTCAATATAAAAATGGTGCAAACAAATAAACAACGACAACAACAACAAAACTGTAGACCCTAATTCTTTTAGGCTGTATTTTCCAAAATGCAGCTAAAAGAGAATTATTCTTTTTTTACCAAAATCAAGAAAAGCAGAGGTTTTCCTTTTGAGTTTAGATTAGTAGACAGCATTCTAGCAGTGCTCACATTTTTGTTACAACCCATGTAAACCATAAATGAAGTTCTTCTAATCCAATATTTTGTGGTAAAAATAATTTATCCAGCCTTAGCAAGGCACAAAGCCTTCAGGGCTGGAAAGTTACTTACTATTAACTTGGGGGCATTATTATTAAATTTGCAAAAGTTGGAGCTTAGTATTTGTATGCAAATAGCCCTTCAATTACATTTTTCTTTGCTTTTTCTTCTTTGGCAACTTAGCAAGTGTTTTAAGGACAGAGTCTGATTATAGAGTCTTTGTGCCCAGGGCAAGCATAGTACTTCCCACAGAGTGGACAGTTAATAAATATTTGTTGAGCAAACAAATTCTTCAGGAAAGGGAGCATTTACACAATGCCTATTATGGGGGTTTAGGAGTAATGCAAATACTTTTAAATAAAATATGTAATTGCACATTCTTGTTGGGGGAACAAACGCATATAGGGCCACAGTGTCGCCAAGATGTACAACCCCTCAGGACCCCATTCCCACAGATTATAAACTGTTTGGCCCTCCTTATTTAAAAATAAATAAATAGAAATAGTATTAATATTTATTTATATATAAATAAATATACATACTCTATTATTATAGATAATTAGAATATAACAGTAAATATAAATATATATTATATGTAATATGTAACAGTAAATATGAATAAATATTATGTATATTTATTTATATATCTTACATATATCAAATATTATATTATTATATTATAGGCAATTGGAACACAACAGTAAATATATGTATTATATATAATAGTAAATATAAATGTGTATGTTAAATATTTATTCATATATGTCTTATTTAATATAACTATATATATTTATTTTATATGTATATATATATATATCTTATTGAGATTACATGAGAAGAAAATATAGAATTTTCCTATCCTTCTATAGAGGAGTTCTTTGCCCACTGGAACTATCACCCAATACTCAAGTCGCTCAATCTGCCTCCAGCTATAATGAACTATCAAAGCAAACATATGTTCTTTAAAAATCTCCATGGTTTAATTAGTGAGCAAGATGATCCCTAAGGGTCCAGAAATTATTGACCATGTGAGAGCTCTATATTCACTGGGCAGCCATTGTCAATACTTGAAAATACGCACAGGCAGAAAATGTTTAAGATACTGAGAACTTCGTGCTCTTTACCTTGGAGACATTATTTGAGCAAGTCTTTTTTAGAGTTGAACACAAAGAGGTAATGGAGGCTTGGCGCCTGTGGCTCAATGGGCTAAGGTGCCAGCCACGTACACCTAAGCTGATGGGTTCAAATCCAGCTCGGGGCCAGCCAAACAACAATGACGGCTGCAACCAAAAAATGGTCGGGTGTTGTGGCGGGAGCTTGTAGTCCCAGCTACTTAGGAGGAGGAGGCAGGAAACTCGCTTGAGCCCAGGAGTTGGAGGTTGCTGTGAGCTGTGATGCCACAGCACTTTATCCAGGGCGACAGCTTGAGGCTCTATCTCAAAAAAAAAAAAAAAAAGAGGTAATGGAAACACTTTGAGTAAGAATCAAAGCAATCCAGTGTCTCCAAGTAGGTCCAGACAGAGGACACTTATGTGGGAAGAAAGAATCACAAATTATGAAAGGTTAGCTCAACCAGTTTACATGGATGGGTTAAAATAAAGCACAATGGATTCATCCCAAGGAAGACAGGTGGTCACGTGCACAGACTGTCCAAAAATGGGCTTGGCTTAGCAAGTGGTACATGAGGCAGCATGGGCAAGATTAAGGAGAGTCTTGCTCTCCTCTTGCTCAGATAAAATAAGCATTCCATGCCTTGTGCACGCTTTAAAACCATCATGGAGGCAGACATTTTCTTCAAATAAAGTAATAGAAATTATAATATAATTTTAAAGGCATATGAAAGTTATGCATAGAGAAACAAATGGCTTTGGGATTAAATGAAAAGAGCATGTAAAGAATGTTAATAGTAGCATAAAATGATACAGTTTTACCCAAGGAAAAGAATAGTCTTTCAAGAGTTTTCCTTTTTTCATTCATGGGCTGGAAAATGCATCTGTGAAGAACTATGTGGGCATTTCAACAGAAGCATTCCCTCAAGTTGCTGAAACCAGGAGCTTCTTGTGAGACATTCTAGACCAAACACTCTACGGGAAACATGTGCGGCCTACAAGTGCAAAGGGAAGTGAAGGAAATGTACTCTTTAGAAACGGAAATACATCTATCAGCCAATTTATATTTCAACAAATCTCTTATGCTTAGCCTCAGAGCAGGAAATACAAATAGGAATGGTGCTACCTTTGTCTCTGATCACCTGACAAAGCCAGCGATGTGTTTAGAACCTCAGATTTTGAAAGCTGAAAGAGACCTTCTGCAAGAGTGCAGAATGCCTTTGGCTATTTGTCCAAGAACATAGTTTAGAACTGGTCAGCCCAAATCCTTCTTGCTATGAAGCAGCAAGATCTTTCCAGTAGCTGATGTTGCTATCCCCTGATCTACCCCAATTTCAGATTTCTTTGTCTTATGAAAGCAATCGATCTATACTTGCACGCCCACTAAATCAAAAAATAAGCTAACATGTGGAAAGGTAGAGAAACTGGCTTCTGTCTGTGTAAAGCTTTTGTTTTGGGGAGTCCACCAATAAGTACGATAATGATCGCTAAAAGAAAGGAAACTGGTGGGACGTGGCTTCCTGGAACTGCTCTGTGGAGGTTTCCTTTTTCCTCTGTGCCCATCTGTACTTCTCACATCCTTTTGCAAAATAAAGATTGTCTACCCTGACTTGGCATCAAGCTACTCTGTATCAAAAGACCCTAAGAACCTTCTTTTGAAATATTTGAACAGCTATTTCGGATTGGGTCTTTCAATGTTCTTATACACCTGCCAGGAGGAGGAGGTAGAAATGGATATATTATAGAAGGAAGGGGAATAATTGATAAGCCTGATAAGATTTTAGGCCAGGAGCAGTGGCTCATGCCTATAATCTAGCACTTTGATAGAATGAGGTGGGCGGATCTCTTGAGAACGAGAGTTCAAGACCAGCCTGGGCAACATAGCAAGACTCCATCTCTACAAAAAAAAAAATGAAAAAATCAGCCAGGCATGATGGCACCTGTAGCCTTAGCTACTCAAAGGACTGCTTGAGCCCAGGAGTGTGAGGTTACAGTGAGCTATCTTGATGCCACTGCACTCTAGCCTAGGCAACACAGAGAGACCTTATCTTAAAAAATAAAAATTAAAAACATTTTTAAAAAGATGTCAGAGAAATAAAAGGGCAAATCATCAAAACACAGTGGCAGCAATTCTGCTCCTAGGTCTGTGCCCAAAAGAACTAAACACTGGTGCTCAAACAATTCCCTGTAGGTGGCTCCTCATAGCAGCACTATTCACCATAGAAAAAAAGTGAGAAGGGCTGAAATATTCATCGACGGACGAATGGATAAATAAGTTGTCCTACAGTACATGGTTTTCTCTTTGTTACTTAAAAAGCAGATGTCTAGTTGCTTGTTTAGTTGAATCTCTCCCTATCCCATAGGATCCTTGAGATCAGGGTCTTTGGTATTTTAATTATCAACTAATTACTCAGCACCTGACATGTGATGGCTGCTCAGTGACATTGTTTTATTTTCTTTCATGATTGTAGTCTTTCCTCCTTCAGAAACCAAAGGGGAAGACCAAAGGGTAAATAAGCATTTCTCTGAGTAGACAGGTAGTGAGGAGGGCAGGCAAAAGAAATACTTTTCTTCCAAAAAGTATGAGGATATAGGAGGATTAAAGGGGATGTGTATACAGAGAAAAGAAAGATTAAAAAGGTAGAATTGATTAGAAGCTGCCAGTGACAGAGACAGAGGAAAAGTGGAAGTGCTTCCAAAACTGTCCATCTACCTCCTGCCTGAGTTCTCTCTGTGGTCCTCCATTGACAACCCCTTAGACAGCAGAAGCCGCTCTCTGTGACCCAGCCTGGGCAACACAGCAAGATCCCATCTGGCCTTGTGGGCCCTCAGCTACAATATCCCACTTTGCTGTACAGAAAGGCTCTCACGGTTTCTCACCTTTGTCCCTCTGCCCGTAAAGTGCCCTCCTCACTTTGGATTTGGCCAACCCTTCAGTTTCTTCCATCCCTTTCACTCTGGCCTCCTGAGAAGCCCCACTAATCTCCCCAAGAATAAACTTAGGGTCACTTTCCTGATCCAATTTCATATTGCTGAAGTTTATACAGGATGGAAGGCCCTTTTTATAGAAAAGAATCCAAACTTACAAAGAGAAAATTAAGCATGGACATGAATATTCAGTTAGAATGAGAAAAAGAAACATAACATTGCTACCACATCTGACAAATACCGTAGATATTACAAAATCCACAAAACTAGTTATGTCCTTACAGACAAAGAGATGCTGTCTTCCTTCACTTTTTAGTTCTTTCATTGCTCCTTCATAAGATAATTTTCAATGTATCTCCTATTTTCTATACTGAGAGTAGAGAGATCCATTTTCTTTCTTCCAACAGTTTACAGTAATTTGATTTAAGTTACAGATTATTTGAAAACATTTCTTGCAGCTTCACAACTCACCATCTGTGATTAAGATTGCTGTCAAATCTGGGGATGCCTCTCTCAAGTTTTTCTATAACCAAATCCTCTGCTTACAAAATGACATGTCTGATAATTTAAGCAACATTCCACAGACTAGATTCTGGCTCCACACATTTAAGTCACGTTTCTCCTTCATTACTCACACAGTTCTGCCGCTAGGAGCTAGAAGACAAGTTTAAATAGCTGTATAAGTCAAGGCATGCGGCTCACGCCTATAATCCCACCACTTTAGGAGGTTGAGGGGGGAGGATCACTTGAGAGACCAGGCGTTCGAGATCAGCTGGGACAATATAGTGAAACCCTGTATCTACTAAAAGCAGAAAATTTAGCTGGGTGTGGTGTGTACCTGTAGTCTCAGCTACTTGGGAGGCTGAGGCAGGAGGATCACTTGAGCTGAGGAGTCTGAGGTTGCTGTCAGCTATGATGACACCACTAAATGGGGGCAACAGAGCAACGTCCTGTCTTGAAAAGAAAGAGAAGTGGAGGGGAGTGGGGGGAAGGAAGAGGAGTGGAGCAGAGAGGAGGGAAAGGGAGGGGAAGGGAAGGGGGAAAACGCAAGGGGGAAAAATTGTGATATATCCTCTGTCCATGAAGCTTTACATCACAGTGCTGTTGAGTCAGAATGGTGGGCGGTAGGGGTATTTTTGGAAGGCATTCTGAGGCATTATCCTCAGAACCTTCAAACTGAACATGCTTCAGGTCCCTTCCCTGCCACTTTCATTGCCCCTGCCTGTACTGTTCTGGCACAGTTCTCTCTATAACTACTATATAATCACTCAGGAGTGTATTTCCTCATTGAACTGTGACTCCATGAAAGCAGAAATTGTATCTGTTCTATATGGTATTTCCCATATGGAGCAGGATGCCTTGTGCATAGCAGTTAACAAATAAAAATTGGTCAAATGGATGTGTGTATGAATGAATGAACAGAGACCATTCCTACTGATGGGCAAGCTGAGATGGCAACAATGTGGGGTCCGGGAGTCTCTTCACACTGGCCACCAGGGGGAGCTGTTGGGTGTCTCTGGTTGGTGGGTATCTAGGGTCAGGGAGAAGGGCCGGAGAGAGAGAGAATGCAGTGAAGTATTTCCTTTAAAGGATGTTTAAAGTCAAGTTTTGGTAGCCCTGGACCCAAGAGAAGCAAGATGGGCCTTGTACTACCAAGCAAAAGTGAGTCAAGAAATGGAAGTTGAAAAAGAACGGACATCTCTGCTTTGGAGAATCACTGAATTGGCAAACCACCTCCATTTCCAACTCTTCTCCGACCTGAGCCTTTGATGAGGGCTAACATTGAGAGTATTCTGGAAACACCACGCCCAGGTCTGCTCCTTATATTTATAGAGCTTTTAGCACAAAGGCATTTTCATCAAAGCACTTTAAGAGCTGGGCACACCCTGTCATAGGCATGAGCTCCATGAAAGAAGCTGAGCTTCACAGCCTGAGCTGGCAAACAGGAATGCTTTGGAACACACTCCCTGGCCACAGGCGAGCAGCCCTGTTTGCAACTGGTGAGAAAGATGGCATCAGGAGGGCCGGCCAAACCCCTGCTAAGGGGCTCTGACCTATATTCCTGGACGAAAACTTCAGACTTGATGCACATCAACCATTCATTAGATGCTTTATTAGACACTTTATGTGCTGTGTCTCACTTAACCCTGGCATTATCCCCATTGTGCAAATGAAAAAACTGAGGCAAAGAGAGGCAAAATAACTGGCCTCAGCATGAGGACAAGAATCAAAGCCAAGGTTAAAACTCAAACCCATCTGTCTCAACACTCGTGTACCTTTTCACTGCTGTCCTTGTACATGATCTGAACGTATCAGAGAGATGCAAAATTTAAGATCAAATGCACCTTATATGATTCTGGGTTGACTATATTGCTTGATTTTGAGAGTTAAAGGCAGGCCCAGAAGTAGTGGGTCACCTAAGCCTACATTTTAGTCAGTTAGTCAAGGGACCCCTCCTGAGGTCCCTATGAATCCTTGTTCCACCCATGGCCAGAAGGGTTACGATTCCCGTGGTGTCATTTGCACCAAGGCAAATCACTTCCAATAGGCCAGCCCAACGGATAACCCCAACTCCCCTAGTTACAAATGACTGACATACAGAAAGCATTACTTGGACTCTGGAAACATCATTATACTTCATACAGACAGTCTCTTTATCTGGAAAACAAGGGTGTCCAATTCCAGGGCCTCCGTGTGGAACCACAAGCACATTCTCCAATATCATTTGTATTAATAGCTCTCAAGAAAACTCATCAGGGGAACCACAGCCATTTTCCTCCAGTAAAGAATACTGAAATTCCACCTCTTAGAAAGGGTCCAACTTTTCAGTTCCAGTTCTGCCTCCTCCTAGCTGCCTGACCCTGGGCACGTTTCTTAACTTCCTCATCTGTAACGTGGAGATAATATTGCTTTCCCCACAGATTACTGTGCAAATGAGTGACACAAATGACAACGGAAAAACGTTGGTGCCATCAGATGATAACGGTGAATGTGATCATGATGTGATTTAATACCTGTTTTTGCTCTTCGTAGTAACATTATCTTCTTTTTTAAATTTAATTTAATTTTTTTTATTGAATCATAACTGTGTACAATAATTCAATCATGGGGTACAGTGTGCGGGTTTCACATACTATCTGAGATATTTTCATCAACCTGATTGACATAACATTCATGAGATTTTCTCATTTACTATGTGAAAACA
>CAUYON010210524.1:0-22448 GCA_963573935.1 Arctocebus calabarensis | reverse complement strand
TACTCGGGAGGCTGAGGCAAGAGAATCGCTTAAGCCCAAGAGCTGGAGGTTGCTGTGAGCAGTGTGATGCCACAGCACTCTACCCAGGGCGATAAAGTGATAATCTGTCTATACAAAAAAAAAAAAAAAAAGATAGTAACTTTATATGCACACAAAACATAGTAGGTACCTAATACACTAAAATCAACATAGTAGAGAATATTATAGAAATAACAAAAAATAACATCTATTATCATTCTCAGATTAGATATAGACTTATACTGAATTTATCAGAATTTTGATTTTCAAGAGCAAAAAGATTCTAAATGAGCAGCTGAGGGGAATCCTCAAAGTAAATGTTTTGCCTATTTATATGCAAGGCAATGTCAGCTCCAAAGTATCCACAGTCATAGAGGAGGTGGGGATACATTAGATACAGTTAGAGGAGAAAGACCTCACTTCTCCAGGTAATCATTGCCTCTTCCAACACAACGTGGACCCAAACCTCCATATAAAATATGAATGATTCAAATCTTAGCCCCTCTACCTCCTTCTCTCTTTCCTGGTAGTTGGTCCAAGTAATAATTGACAAGGGCAGGAGGGGCATAAAGAAAAAAGTACACTGGCATATTAAATAGAGCCTGTGCAGTTTCAAAACCTCTCCCTGCCTGAGCCTGGCTTTAGAAGGGGCTTCCTAATTTCTATTCCCCTTTTTCTCTGGGAACACTTGACCTTTAGGATCCAGAAACCCCCTCACCACCACCTGGGATTCTGAGATTCTTAACATCCCATTCTTGCCCTAAAGTGTTGGTTACTCTGGTCATTTATGATGCGTTGCTTTCTCAGTCGGTTACAGCAAATACTGACATTCTGATTATTTGTAGGTTTTCATTACCACTAAAGTCCAAGTTCTTATCAGGGAAGAACTGGTTGGGCAGAATTTGAAAGTCTGTTTTATATACACACACATACCACATACACACATACACACACACCTATATGTGTGTGTGTTTATATATTTTAAGATAAACAGGCTTTCAAGTTCTAGAACCTCACATATGGTTTTTCTACATCTCTTGATAGCCAGGACACCTGGGTAACTGTTCTTATCTTATTTAAAGAGGAAGACTGGGCTGGGCACCTGTAGCTCAAGCAGCTAAGGTGCCAGTCACATACACCAGAGTTGGAGGGTTCAAATCCAGCCTGGGCCTGCCAAACAACAGTGACAACTACAATCAAAAAATAGCCAGGTGTTGTGGCAGGTGCCTGTGGTCCCAGCTACTTGGAAGGCTGAGCAAGAGAATTGCTTAAATCCAGGAGTTGGAGGTTGCTGTGAGCTGTGATGCCACAGCACTCTACCCAGGGCGACAACTTGAGGCTCTCAAAAAAAAGTAAATAAAGCAGAAGACCGGTAAGAGCAGGTTTACACCAGAAAGCCAAACAGCATAGCTAGTGGACTTCAGATGAGCCAGTGAGCGTGTCTTGACAACTCACATGATCTCAGCACTAAGGTCCCTTTTATCGGTGGGACAGATATGTTACTGTTTCGGCGGAAAATGTGCAGAGTGAGTGGGCAGAAGCAAGTGGCACGGACAGGGGGCCCTCCAAAGCCAACCTCTGACGAGAATTAGCCTCAGGTGGCAAGCTGACAGTGGTTCCCTTAGCCGCTCTTTCACTGCGAATACATCCCTTTAATCTTTGTAATTTTAATATTTTAGCCTAAGAATTTGATTCTTAGAACACCCTTTGCAATGGGGTGTTCGTTCCCTCAGAAGGGAATTAACCTACGCTCTTTTTTCTTTTCTTTAATTTTTTCCATCGTGTGAAAACATTTCTTTAAGCAAAGCAAGGAGAGAGGAAGGTGAACTTTCCGAGCTGGATTACGTCCAATATCTAGACATTGGTTCTCCACCGGGACCCCTCTGCGGCCTGCCCCCCCCCCATCCCTGCATGCTAAAGCCTGGATGGCATCCCTTCTAGGTTGGTGGCTCCCAGTGGCATGTTGCAACTCGTCTGGCCAACTTGGCAGTTCCTGCTGTTAGCCTCAGACACCCAAGGAGAGAAGGTCATCCACTCACGGCCCTCTCACTTCAGTGATAACAATACTGACTCCTGTTGACAGTAACAGCAAAAATTACAGAAGGTTGAAAAATAAACCAAACAAGAAACACAGAAGACCTACACATATAGAGAACTTTTAACATTTACTGAAATATTAAGTCTTTTTTTTTTTTTTACAACTTAAAGATATATAATTTTTATTTGTCAATTATGCCTCAATAAAGTTAGGGAGAAAAGAATACCTATATGGTAATTATTATAGTGTTATCTTTGTACATTTCTAGTCTCTTTTTTTTCTTTTTTGGTTTTTCACGAATATATTTATGCCATTATGGGATTCAGTGTGTTGATTATTTGCACAAATTGGAGGGTCATTGGGTAAATGAGGTGAAGGCTATGTTGACTGGTGAAATATTAAGTCTTAACAGAGGGAGGAACTCTGTTTCTGAAGAATGAGAGCAGTCAGAAGGCCTCTCCCTGCCAGGTGTAAAGAACTCCCCTCCCTTGAAGGTTTCTCCAAGTACCTCCTGTTATTCTCTCTGGTCCCATGAGTGTCCTCAGTTCTAACCACCACCACCTACTCCAGTGCAGTAGTAGTACATTCACATACGGACTTGGAGGTCTCCAGCTTTTCCTAAGTGTGTGCCTTTTCCTCCCAATTAAATTATAAGATTTAGGCCAGGTTCTGTGGCTCACACCTGTAATCCTAGCACTCTGGGAGGCTGAGGCATGTGGATCACTTGAGCTCATGAGTTTGAGACCAGCCTAAGCAAGATCGAGACCCCCATCTCTACTAAAAATAGAAAAACTGAGGCAAGAGGATCACTTGAGTCCAAGAACTTGAGGTTGATGTGAGCTATAATGGTAGGGCACTCTATTTGGGGTGCCAGAGTAAGACTCTGTATTAAAAAAAAAAAAGAAAGAAAGAAAAGGACATATGAACCCCCTTTTAGAACCTTACGTTTTCATAAGTGGGATATCGCCTATATAGCACCATATGTTTGGTTAATAACGTAAAGGTTTACTGCACATCTCCACTGTGCTTACATAGTAACTAATTTATTCACCTAATAATTTCGTATGGTAGGCCAGGTGTGGTGGCTCATGCCTGTAATCCCAAAGCTTTGGGAGGCTGAGGCAGAAAGATGGCTCTCTTGAGGCCAAGAGTTCAAGTAACCTGGCAAGACCCTGTCTATACAAAATCTTTTTAAAAATAATAATTTTGTAGGGTACATATCATTATCATCATTTGTTTTATGGAAACAAAATCTCAAAGTCAGTATGGCAAAACCAAGATCATTTGATTCCAAGACTGTATTTTCTCTCTCCATAGCTGCCTCTTCGTGTTAACTAACTGAATGAATAAATCATCCAACGCTAGCACAGATTATAATTTTGCCCTTGGTTTTTGAATCCACGTCTGATACTTTACATAATATTATTACCAAGTTTCACTGTTGCACACCTCTCTCCAGCCCTTCAGAACACCCACAGGGTGTGGAGGGAGCATGAGGCATCAGGAGAAACTTTCAGGAGTGGTTGTAAGAAGAACAACCCGGGAAGAGCGAATTCTCAGTGCACCTTCTGGATGCCACGCACAAAGAATCTCCTCGTGCGCCTCTGGGTTGAGGGTCCTTCCCTGTCTCTAGATGTGCTTTGTGCTGATAAAGAATAAAGAAAACAGGGCAGCGCCTGTGGCTCAAAGGAGTAGGGCACTGGCCCCATATGTCAGAGGTGGTGGGTTCAAACCCAGCCCCGGCCAAAAACCGGGCCAAAAAAAAAAAAGGAATAAAGAAAACAGCTGAGAGCTCTACCCAGGTTTGTTCAGCAAGGGTTTAATTTCTCCAGTGCTCCCATGGAAATTGTGTCAATAACAAAACCTGGTGTCTTTCAACCTAATCATCACTTGACACGTAAGGTAGGCTATAACATGGTGAGATAGGACTAAGGAATTAGAATAAATTATGTCAAAGGAAAAGCTCCCTGGTAGCTCTGACATGACAGCCTGCACAAATCTAATCTAAATATTCATTCTGGGTAATGGAACAGCTATCAACAAATTCATTACTTATGACAATATTTTCACTTCAACTGCCAAATGACGAGGGGGTCCCCATAATACATGGCTGTCAGCGGTTTGCATCAGTAAGAGAGAAAAAGTACTTACATTCCACAAATATGTATGAATCACACTCTTTCAATTTAAAAAAGGGACTCAGCCTCATTATTTTCATGAAATCACTTTCACAAAGACATTAACCTGTAAATCACTTCATGGAAAGAACTCCAAGTTGGACAGAAAATATGGATTTGTTTCTAGTTAACCGGTCCATATCTTATTTTAAATATATACATTTGTAGTTTAGCTGCCTCCTAGTTAAACAATTTCTTCTCCTATACTACTCTCTATCCTTTTACAAAAAGAGTCTTTCATTGAGTAAACCAGCTCTGCAGGGACGGTTAGCACCTGTGGAGTAACATGAGTCCTAGCTTACAGAACTGGAGGAAGAAGACATACGGAGAACACGCCTCATCTGTCAATTTGCCTATTTAGATACCAGATATTGTGACAATTCTACCTTCTTCTGAGTGGCTGAAGGATTCTAGACATAAAGGTGGGCAGGTGTCCACTGTGTCACATTTTTCTCTTTAACAAAAAGGAGGGAAATGAGAGATAGTATCTTTGTCTTTAGCCAGGGGTAAAGAAAATAGTACATATGTATATTTCTCTCCCTTTTTGGGGGGAGGCAGAGTCTTACTCTGTTGCCCTGGGCTAGAGTGCCCTGGTGGCAACCTGGCTTACAAGCAACTTCAGACCCCCAGCCTCAAGCAATCCTCCTGCCTCAGCCTCCAGAGTATCTGGACTACAGGCACCCACCACTACACCCAGATAATTTTTCCATTTTTAGTAGTGACAGGGTCTTTTTGCTTAGGCTGGTCTTGAACCCCTGAGCTCAAGGGATCCTTCCCCATTAGCCTCCTAGACTGCTGGGATCTTAGGTGTGAGATTCTGTGCCTAGTCTCATGTATTTCTTTTGAAAGGCAATGTTGCCAGTGGCCCCAGACATATGAACATGTAATCAACAATTTCCAAATTCAGTATGAAAATGGATCTCAAAAGCTGAGAGCTTTTCATATTATTTGACTTAGTAATTCCAATTTTAGTTAAAGAGAAGTATCATAGCTATGGTCAAAGATTTATGTACAAAGTTGTTCATCAAAGCATTGTTACAGTGATTAAAAATATGGTGAAAAATCCCTCAGTATTCATCTAAAATAATTACAATACATCCTTAAAATGAAATATTAAGCAGCCATGAAACTGGAAAGATTTCATAATATTCTGGTAGATGAAAAATGCAAATTATAAAGTAAGATACAGAGTTCTGCTTCTGCTTAGATGTAGAAAGTCAGTGGAGAATGTTGTTCCCACTGGAACAATGAGAAAAAGCTGAATGATATGTAGAATAGCAACTTTTCTTGAGCCTCTGAAGAGATACGATCACAAGGCAACTAAGTAAATTGAATTCCAAAGCATCATAAGCCCAGTCAAGAGCTTGAACTCTTTCATGAACTGCTTCAGTTTTGGAAAAACAAGGGCGAAAGACATGGCTACTATCAAAGTAAATAAGAAGAAATCTGCTAGTCATTGAACACATTGTTAGAGGCCAATACGGAAAAGCTTTGAGCCTCCCACACAGAGGAGTTTTCTATAGATTCCCACTGTTTCCTATGAAACCTCACTGGGTGCTCACAAGAAAAGCTCCAGACAGGCTAGGAGACCAGGACCTGTGATGTAGACACTCTGGAGGTGCCAGTTGCACAGAACAATGCCTTCTTCCCTTAGGCCCTCTCTTACAAAGCACAAGCCTTAAGCTGCTGAGGAATGTACCTTCTGCCCCCTAGGAGTAGGCAAAAGTCTATTGCTTCTGGGGGAGGAATAGAAGCAAATCTGTTTGTCTCTCGGGAATGGAGTAGGAATTACTGTTATCCCTGAACATAGGCAAAAATTCATTGCTGCTGAAAGGGGTGGAAACAAAAGCTTTCTGCTTTCTAGGGAAGGGGCAGGAAATCTGCTGGTGCCCAGGATCCTATACTGCTCAGAAGCAGGGGTCTGTTACTGATGGGGGAGAAGTAGGAATGCTGAGAAAGCCTTGACACCAAGGTGTAGGCACATAAGACTTGCCAAAGACTGATTCCATGCCAGAACAACAAAGAAACCTATGCACTCTTATAACAAGCCATGCACAGAGAAACAAGCAATGAAGTCCACCCTTGGAGTAGGAGCGAGAGCTAAAGAGAGATCTACTCTGTGGTCCAGGCATGCAGAAACAGTTAAAAGCTTGGGGTAGAGCATGAATACCTAGAAAACCCTTCTGGCACCTCAGGCTCTAGGCACATAGTAATAGCAGTCATCCGGGAAGTCCGTAGTTAAGATAGTAAAGATAACAAGTGCAACAGTAACATCTAAACTTAGCTCAACTCCTGATTAGTTCACTCAGCCCTCACCCCTTGCCACTCCTACAATGGCTTGAAAGAAGAGGTAGCCTCATTCAAGCATAATTATACTTACCTTGATTTCTCTGTTCTAGACAAGATATCTACCTTTGATTAAAAATTATGAGCCACACAAACATGTGATGGGGGGAGGGGAAAAAGTATTTTCAAGAGCTAAAGCAATCAGTAGAACCAGATACAAACATGGCCTGGGTGTTACAAGTATCACATAGGGACTTTAAACTAACTATAACATGGTAAAAGGATATAGTGGGAAAGGTGAACAATGTGCACGGACAAATGGCAAATTTTAACAAACTGATGAAAAAACATAAATAAAAAAAACATAATCAGAGATGAAGAATTCCTTTATGAGCTCATTGGCAGACTAGCTATAACTGAAGAAACAATAAGTAATCTTATAGATATGCCAATAGAAATGACCCAAACTGAAACATAAAGATAAAAAGGAGTGAATTAAATAGAACAGCACTTCCAACAATGGTGGGAGAATACCAAATGGTCTCTTATATGTGTAATTAGAGTCCCAGAAGAAGGATAGAGAAAATACAGCAAAAAAAAATTGAAGGTTACAACTAAAACATTTCTAAAACGAATGAAAGACATAAAGACACAGATCCAAGAAGCCCAAAGAGTTCCAAGAAGAATAACTCCTTCCTTCCAAAACAAACCTACCTATATCACAGTTGAACTGTTGAAAACTGAAGGGAAAGAAAATATCTTGAAGGCAGTAAAAAAAGAAGAATTACATGCAGAGGGACAATGATAAGAATCACTTCAGCCTTCTCAGAAACTATACAAGGTATAGGACAAGGTACTATTATCTTTAAAATACCAAAATAAAAAACCTGCCAACTCAGAATTTTGTGTCCAGAACAAATACCTTTCAAAAGTGAAGGTAAAATAAAGACCTTAAGACCAAACAAAAGCTTAGAATTTGTTGCCAAGACTTGGGCTGCAAGAAATATTAAAGGAAGCTCTTCAAGTAGAAGGGTGATATCAAGTGGAAATTAGGATACATACACACACAAATAAAAAAGCCAGAAGTAATAATAAAGGTAAATATTAGATATATTTTTCTTATTTTGATGAGTAATATATAGAATATGAAGATGTTTTTACAAAAAAACTAGCATGATTCATGAAAATTTTAGAAAAATATACAGCAACATTTTAACTAAATTTTTTCCAAGTAGGATTGCAAATTATCTTATTTTAATCTTAATGTTTATTTTCATTAACAATTTTTCTTCAGTGAACCTGTATTACATTGTATAACACAAAGTAGAATTTTATCCTTATGTTCTGTTTATAATATACGAACTTCAAAAGAGCTCTGGAGTTAGAGAAATTTTATAAGCTAATTATTAGAGGAAATGATAAGTAGAAAATGAATTTTCTGTTAGGAAAACTGTTTCTCTACTTGAAGAGATAATAAAAAAGCAAAAAGCTGTTTTCTCTCATGTATAAGCTCATGGTAATAGATTTAACTTTTTAGAGAATAAATAAGAGTTAAATTAAAAGAAAAAACCTCTTTATGTACTGGTATTTACTGGCTAAAGCCTGGGAGCTAGAACTATAAATTTACTTTGAAAGACTCTGCATTCCAAGAAAATAACCCCAGTAGATTAGAAGAGTATTCTCTACATAGTCTAGAAAGAGAGCCAGGAATTGATAATATCTAAATATTAGTGAGCATGATATCCACTTGTACCATTTTTTTTGGTAAAATTTAATCTTATTTTAAATTCTACATAAATATTTAAATTCTACATAAAAACTCACTAAGAATCAGCGACTGCCAGCTTTGGTAGTTAAGTAGTGTTTTGCTAGAGAAAGAATAATTTAGTGCAAACATATTCTTTTGTTCTTTGGAATTGATTACTGAAGGCTATGAGGTGCCAGGATATTTAGAATTCAAGCCCAGAATCCAAGTACCACCATTTACATGGCAGAGCTTTTGAAAGGCTTAGAGATAATGTGTGTAAAGACATAATGTAAGCAAACAGTAGTCAGTTAATAAATAACAGCTATTATGGGCTACTAAAGTGAATCAAAGATACATGAAGATGCCTTTATTGCCATCAACAATGACATTAAGATAACACTTTACCAGCAGCAGTTCCAGAATCCACTGATACTGGCGGATTAATAATACATTTACCACGCTAGTGAGTGAAGTACTTGGGTTCCAGAAATTTGAGAAACTGTCTCCTCATCTTGCCAGGGGAATTTCTTGCACATAGAAATAGATGGTCAACACGTGGAAAGAAAAATGATTGCTAATGGTGCCAATGTATTTTCATACACACACAAACAAATTCTCCCAAAATTCTTGTAGGAAAAGTACCTCTTACAGAGACAAACAAATGACATTTTGATTTGGAAATTTTTTAAAAACCAAACTAGCTGTTGAATTATGCACCACACTGATTTCTCCCTTACCCAAAGTTTTAATCACTAAAATAGGGAAATTTTGGTGTTGATGCTGCAAACTCAATATTGAATCTCCTCTGTCCTGCATCCGGGACATAATTCAGCTGTCTAGCTATGGCAATCAAATTTCCTTTAGATGGGCCAAAAGTTCAGTAAAAGTAGCTAAAGGATATTTCACCTCTCCCATTTACTTTTAACAAAAAGGATATAATTAAACATAGTTCACACCTCCTTAATTGATTTTATGAAGTGCTTAAACCTAAAAGATTCAAAATTTTTATTTTTGACTCCAGCTGTATACAGGGAAAATTATTGAAAGAAAAAAATTTTTTCATTCTCACACTTTTTGCAGAGCCAGAATAAGAGGCAATGGCTTAATGTAGGGGCAGAGTACGAGAAACCCCAGGGCTCAGGCTGTTAACCAAAGATAGACTAGGGTGGTGCCTGTGGCTCAGCAAGTAGGGCACCAGCCCCATATGCTGAAGGTGGGGGGCTCAAACTCGGCCTCGGCCAAATTGCAAAAACAAACAAAAAACCCTGAAAGATTGACTGCCGCTGATAAGTGAGGGTAAGATTCATGGAGAAGAAATATTTATACTCACACAGAATATTTGAAAAGAAGAAATCAAAGTAGGAAGATGCAGTGAGAAGGACAAAAACCCCTCATCTCCCGACCAAAACCAGAAACAAACAAAAAATGAGTCTGGCTGTGCAATGGCCTGAATGGCTTTAGTTCTGTTATAAAATTGGGAGAGCAACAACATCATGGGATGGAGAACACGGAGCAAAAATTGAGGGGAAATGTCTCCATGCAGAGAAGGGCACAAAAAAAGGAACAAAGCTCTCTGGCAGGTGAGAAAATAAAACCACAGGGAAGGAAAGAGGTAAATAGACAAAAGGGGGTAAACCAAAAACAGATTAATGGGGTAGAGGCTGAATAACAGAGCGATTGAGTAGGAGGACCAAAGGCATCTGTGGAGAAAGCAGTGAGTGGGCAGATGTGTGGTGGAGCTTCCTCCTCCCACATCCCACACCTAAATTGGACAGTTCTAGAAAGAAAGAGCAGACACCCTCTAAAATCTTGTTCTCCTCTTCACTGTTCAATGCTCAGCACCTTGAACAGTGCCTAGTACATAGTGGGTACTCAAAACACAGTTGTGTGGCTCAGCGCCCGTAGCCAAGTGGGCAGGGCACCAGCCACACACAGTGAGGCAGCAGGTTCGAACCCAGCCCCGGCTTCGGCAACTGCAACAAAAATATAGCCAGACATTGTGGTGGGCTCCTGTATTCCCGCCACTTGGGAGGCTGAAGCAAGAGAATCGCTTAAGCCCAAGAGCTAGAGGTTGCTGTGGGCTGTGATGGCATAGCACTCTACCAAGGGTGACACAGTGAGCCTGTCTCAAAACAACAACAGCAATAAAACACAGTTGTGGAATGACTAAGTGTACATGTAGAAAAGAGAAAGAAGCTGAATTTCCTGAGAAAATGCCAAGAGGCTCATGGCATCCATTAGTAAGCTGTGAGTTGGCAAAAAGGATACCAAAGAGCTGGGCTCTGCTGATAGTGTGGTGAAGTGATGCTTACTTTAGGGCCAAGGTTGGTTTCACTATTGCAGGACCAGTCAAGGGCCTAAGGCAGTCTTCAGACCAAGGGTAATTGAAGGGCAAGGGAGTAGCGGAGGATTTTTGTGCTTAAAAGCTCCTGTCTCCACACGTCTCTCCCCAAATCCCAAATACATATTTAGATGTCTAAATCTCATTATCCAGGGTCTCTCCTTTGGAGATTATTTTTATAGAGTTTTCCACAAAATACAAATAATCATCCAAAGCCGTGAATGTGCTCAGCCATTCAAACTCACTAATACCAAGACAAGAATTGTCCTCTTAACTTGGAAATGAATAAGAAGGTCCCATGGCAAATGACTCAGAATAGAAAGAAACTCCCCAAGAACCCTCCACAAAACCATGGTCCAAGAGCAATGGATTTGGTCAAGGGAGGTGGAGTCAGGTTTCTTGCAAATCCCCACCCAGATGATTTATTCCAGAATCCCCAAAGTGAAAGATGAAGCTGGTGGGGCGAGAAGCAAAGAGGAAGCAATTGTGGACTTGTCTAACTACTCTTCCCTGGCTACGATGCACACAAGTAGACAAATACACTTAGGGTTTAGACAAATATGGCTACCCAAAGTAAAAAAAAAAAAAGAAAGAAACAAAAGAAAAAAAAAGGAGGATATTAACTCTGGTTTCCAGTTCCACATAAGGAGCTTGGAAGTTGCCAATATCCTAAGAATAAGTAAAAAGATGAATAAACTGAAAAAAATTAAAAGCTCTTGGGTGGCGCCTGTGGCTCAAAGGAGTAGGGCACTGGCCCCACAGACAGGAGGTGGTGGGTTCAAGCCTAGCTCCGGCCAAAAACTGGAAAAAAAAAGAACTCTTAGATCAATAAGAGAAATGAAATTATAGGAAAACTGCTGCTTTCAAAATTGGAAAGACAGGCAGACACAGAGAATCATAACATATGGAGCAGAAACTTCCACAGGATCCAGTTCTGACATTAGGAAAACCTGAACTTAATTGACGAGTTACTGAACGTTAGGTGTAGATAAGCCTGCAAGGGAGAATATTCCAGGGAGGTCTAGTCATAGGGAGGCCCCCCACTTTAGCAAGTTTTACCTCCAGGAACTTAACCAGGCTTTCATAATAAATATCCAGAAAAAAATCCTCTTGTGCTTCTGTCAGGGAAAGGAGAAATAGAACCTGAAATCCACCAGAGCATTCCATTTTTCTTCACGAGGTCTACCTTTAAGAGAAACCAGCTAGCCAGAGCCTAACCCGCTGAGATTTAATGAAGAGTTATCCCATGTTCATGAATAGAAGACTCCATATTGTCAGGATGTCAGTTCTTCCCAACTTGATTTACATTCAGTTCCAGTCAAAATCCCAGCAAGTTATCTTGTAAATGTTGACAAACTGATTCTAAAGCTTATTTATAGAGAAAAAAGACCAAGAATAGCCAACATAGTATTGAAGGAGAAGAGCAAAGTTGAAAGACTATCACCACTTGACTTTAAAACTTAGTGGAAAGCTACAGTAAGCAAGATGGTGCGATTTTGGTGGAAAAAATAGACAACTAGATCAATGAACATACTACAGAGTCCACATAAATATAGTAAATTGATCTTTGACAAAGGAACAAAGGAAATACAATGGAGAAAAGAAAGTCTTTTCAACATCCAATTGTTCTAGCACCATCCAAAAATAAGAATTTAGATATAGACCTCACATCCCTCACAAAAAGTAATACAGCAATATGGATCTCAGCAATAATGACAAAACACAAAACTATAAGACTTTTGGAAGATAACAGGAGAAAACTTAGATGACCTTGGGTTTGGTAATGACTTTTTAGATGTGATACCAAAGGTAGGATCCATGAAAAAAGTAACCAATAAGCGGGACATCATTAAAATTTAAAACTTCTGCTCTAAAAAAAACATTGTCAACAGAAGGAAAAGACAAGCCACAGATGGGGAGAAAGTATTTGCAAAATACGTATCTGATAAAGAACTGTCATTCAAAATATGTAAAGAACTATGAAAATTTAAGAATAAGAAAACAACTCAATTTAAAAATGGGCCAAAAATCATAACAAACAACTCACTAAAGAAGATACACGAGGTCTTAATAATGAAGTTCACAAACTCATCCTAGAAAAAGTGTTATAGACTTCATTGCTGGATATCACTACAGTCACCTTGGAAATGGTCCCCTTTGGGTGAGTACCCACATCAACACCAGGGCCTCGTCCACCCTTCAAAGCAATTTGGAACTCTTTCCTGAAATGGTCATCAAAGCTGTCATCATTACCCTTGATGTCCTGAATGTTATCAAAATGTCTTCCTTTCAATATTTCCTTTATCTTCGAGTAAAGAAAAAAGTCCTTGAGGCCAGATCAGGTGAGTGGGGAGGGTGTTCCAATACAGTTATTTGTGTTCTGGCTGCAAGCTCACTCACAGACAGTCCTGTATGGGCTGGTAGATTGTCACGATGCAAGAGCCACGAGTTGGTAGCCAAGATTTTCAGTGAAGATTGTCCTGTTTCTTTGTCAACGTTTACTTGGTCTGTTATACTTCTCACAATCAGCTGATGATTTTGATATACAATATGATGAAATTTTGCAGTGTTTTTGTCAGTTCAGCTTGTTACTGGCTTTCTTGACCTTTTTTCATCAATGATGCTTTCTCTCCCCTCAGAAAAATGTCTAATCCATTTGTACACTGCTGTTTTCTTCATAGCATTATTCCCATAAACTTGGACTCACATGTCTCTGATTTCACTTCCATTCGTGCCAAGTTTAACAGGAAATTTACAAATGTTTGTTGTTCTAATTCAAGCTCTGATATTCTCAACACAGCACACAATGATAATAATGAACACCATTCAGTCAGACCCAGCACACGTCAACATGAGCACCGTGAGATGCTGATATACCAAGGTTATGAAACCTTACCAAGCTGTCCAGACAGTGCAACCAACACAAGTGCATGATGGCAAGTATGCAAACATGTCAGATCATGTACAGACAGAAGATGAACATATGAAAAGATGTCCCACATCATATGTCACTATGGAAATACAAATTAAAACAACAAGAAGATACACGTCATCTCTAGCTCTATGCCCTTTTGAGTAGATACCTGAGCTCACCCATCTAAGCTCCAGCCCCCACGCTCACACTGCCCCAGCCACTCTCTTTAGGCCTCAGCCATACACACTTCCTGCCAGGAGGACAAAGCCCAGGAAGAGGCTGGAAGGGGCTCTGCAAGTAGCCTCAGGGCCATGGAAGTAGCCTTCAGTCCTGTGATTTCCTTACTCTGCGGGAATAACCATGGCCCCATAAGGTACAAGGCCTAGGGTAGGGACCCTTGCACGCAGGGCACCTGGTCTCCAGGGCCTAATGCCAATACGACAATATTGTTGAGTGAGGGGACTGATGATAATCACTTAGGGGACGCCTTTCACCTCCTTGTGCCCGCCTTTCCGTCATCGCAAATTGACCGAGCAGCCAATGTGATGTAGAGCAGTTCACTGCTTGTTTTAACAGCGCTGGTAAAACTACCTTTTAGGGGAAAGTCTAGAAGCATTGCTTGAACTAAAGGCGTTGTTTTCAGTTATTCTCAATGTTACTGCCTCCTCTTTTTCACTGGACCGTAGAACGGAAAGCTGGCTATCTGCCAAGCTTTTCTTCATTGTCATTAGGATGCCTGAACACAAGGTCATCAATTCACTGCCACATCTGTGTGAGCAGACAGAGTGGACCGAAAGAGTCTCTCCATCCTCCGTCTCTGTCACTGGCATGGCCACCTGTTTCAGGAAACTCTCTGAGTGGCATTTAGCTGATGTGTTTGCACAAACATCACACCCTGGGAGTGGAGGGGAGTCAGCTGCAACTCTTGACTACCTTCCACCGGGACAGGGACTGCTGCCCTCAGAACACTGACCTCCTCTGTGATCATGGAGGAGCAGGGGAGCATTCGGCCCCGGACAGGGGTGCCACAGAAGTGACTCAGTAGTAGGCCCTAGACACCCTCTTTGTTACCAAGAAACCACACTCGGCCCAGGCAGCAAGGACTGTGACCTGATGCAGTGCCGCTGGCCCCAGCATCCCCCCGTCCAGCTCACGTCCCAACACGGGCTGAGTCTGATTTCCGCACAGCCTCACTGGTAGGACTGGTGACGAGCGTGAGAATGTCCGGACTGTTGCGCTGCTTCTGTGCCTCGTGGGAGCTCTCTTCATTTAGGCTGGTGATCCTGAGCTTTTTTGGATGAGGGGTCTCTATGGTCTCTAGGATGGAAAATCATCAAAGGGCGAGAGAGCTCACCTGCACGTGTAAGAGCTTGCAGCCCCTTTCCAACAGCAAGGGAGAACCCAAAGAACTGCGAGCAAATACCCTCAGACAGGTGCTCTGAGCCCCGCTTTCTCTCCACATGGCATTTGTCAGTTTTCTCTTAGGGTACATTATTTATATTTACACATATGTGTGTGTATACATATATATGTGTGTGTGTGTATGTATGAAATTTTCTGTACATTAGGATGCTTTGCCATCTTGACAACTTTTCTGGCTGAGGAGAGACTGCCCTGCCCTGGGGCTGGCAATTCTCAAGAGCCGGGAAAGGGCCCGCCCTGGGGCACGTTTTGATGTGCACACTACTCAATCCCAGCTCAGCCCTCCGCTGTCTGGCTGGTGCTCTCAGGAGCAAAATTCCTCAGCCTTAATCATGCCAGGGCCAGACCAGATAATAAGCGACCACCCCTATAGCTCAGAGCAGTTCTGCGAGGATAGGGGCCAATTTTAACAGTACACGTGACACTGATAGGAGCGGATGGTTTCTGATAGCCACAGTTCCTTTTAGTCACCGGACCAGTCATGAAAGGTGTTCTCAGATGACTATTCAGAGAACTTGCTGAAATGGCCTTTGTTCTTCTGCCTGCATTTAGAAATAGTCTTCTTTGAACACATGTACTGCCAGTACACACATAATGAATCAGATTGTAACATTTTTTATGAGAAAAGATTAAAAATTTTCCATTTTTATGCTCAGAGAAATCCAGACTATTATATCCGGCTCAGTTCTCATTAATAAGACAGAAGACTCTTTGCCTTCTCGTGTGAGTGCTTCAAATTAATCTAAGGTCTCATTGTCCCAAAGCATTACTAATTATATAGCTACACCGTTTATATTGGAAATGACAGACACATCCCACCACAGAGTGACAGTTAAATAAACTATGACATGCCCAACCCATGGACTCTCCTCCACCTCTGACAAAGGTGGTTACAATACAATCAGAATTACGTATGCAAGAATGACTGCTGTTAAGCGAGACGTGTCAAATACACAAATAAAAATAGGAGATACTACAGAATATTAGCAGTGTTTATCTGTTAGGAGTTTTTACTTCTCTGAATTTTTCAGTGTTTTTCTCCATTGACCCTCAGTATTTCACTCTCAAGGTAAAAATCAAAATTAATAAATCATTTAATTGCTAATTGAAAACATCTTGTTACTTTTTGCTTTAAAACTTTTGGCTCTTGCAACTGGTTATGTCCACCAGCTAGAAAAGCTACATTGAGATGTGAGGAGAAGGGCCTGCTGTGAGGAAACCCCAGAGCCCTGTAAACCGATTAACTCCCTGTGTAATAATCATAACCACGGACCTCCTCTACGCCCTTACCCCGCGCCAGGCATCTTCTGTACATTTTCTTCTTCACATTTTCATAGAAGCTGTAGGAAAGAGGTGTTCCTGCTACTCCCATGGTATGGATGGAACCGGCTTACAGGGGCTGATGCTCTGGCTGGGACTTGGGAGGGCGCCACCCTGTGATCCCCACCGCCTGTCTCTGCCATCTGCCACCTGCTCCCTCCAGGGTGAAGGGAGAGGCTGAGGGGCAGATCAGCACATTGCTAAGCCGGCCTTCCTTTCGTGCAAGGGTTCTTGTGTTGGACAAAGGCACAGCCTCCATTTCCATTTTCAGCCTCTGACGACCCCTACTTGTCAGCGGAGATGGTCTCTAGTATCCTCTTACTTACCGTGTTGTCTCCAGGCTTTAACAAGAGCATGGTCACTGTCCCTGTCTGTACATAATCCATTGCTAAAGGGATGAAAAGCCCATTTATAAATAAATGCTCTTGCTGCGGCCAACTATGCAGACCCAGACCAACACGTGGTGACCGTCACTGTCTACTAGCCAGAACAATTCTAGGTACTCCCCCTTCACGTGCTTGCTGGAAGTGATTATGCCTTGCAAATCCCAGCAGAGTGAACATGCGTGGCCAACAGGACCAGGGCACATGAGTGTCCCGAGGCTCTCTGCTCTGTGGCCCCCTTCCCTGCACAGAGCCCTACTGGAGTGACATTTCCTTGGTGGGGGTGGAGGGACAAGGCTTCATGACAAGAGAATCCCAGGAGGACCAAGCAGGACACATGGAGAGAATCCGGTCCTATCGGAGTCAAGTGTGTCACTAAAACAAAGCCAGCCCCGCTTCTGCCACCCCGAGGAAACACAGATGGGGGTGTGAGGAAACACAGAGGCAGAGTCCAAGAAACCAGCTTTGCAACGTTGGTCTGAAAGAAAGGATGCTGGGTTCAAAGAAAAAGCATTATAAAATAAAACTGAAAACTCAAAATAAATGTGTCCTTGGGGAGAACTTAATGAGCAGAAAGGAATTAATCAACATGTATACATCCTAAAGACAGGACCAAGTCATTAGGGAGAGTGCCTGAGAAGCCCAGGAGGTACCACTGCGGCCTGTGCCCGTTCTCCATCCTGCCCCTTCACTTACTTTCTCTGGAACCGGACCACAGGGTCAGCCAGCAGGTCAGTGACGTCAAGCTTTCTCCCTTTCTCGATGACATCTCGGTGCTTGCGAACAAACAGCCACCCAATGTGGGAGAAGAAGAAGCCCCGGCGGGCGTTGTGAGGGTCCGCGTCCGTCTCTGAGTACTTGTGGTGGACCCGGTGGTCCCTGGACCACTCGAAGATGTCATTCTGTCAGGAAACAAGAGCAGGAATGAGGGGATGAGCCACCGGCAGCCTCCTGGAAAGTGTTCCGAGCCTCCCCGCCACCAGCAGTCCCCACTGTTCTCATCAACCTGCAATCTCTCAGCCTCGAGCTCAATCCCGAGGGTGGTTTGCGGCATTTTTCTTTCTTAGATCAGAACCACAGTAAATCATCACCTAGCAGGGATTTCAGCTGGTGTGGGGGATGTGCCCACTGCAGGAGGTTCAGGTTTGCTGGGTGAACTAGTAGCGACACCTGAAAGAAAACTCTGGCATGAGCTCCAGAAGTCCCCACAGGAAATCACTCATGTCAAGAAAAGAGAGATCTTGGTGGTCAGAAGAGAGAGGCAACCTTGAGTGTGAAATGATGCTGGTTCTTCACCCAGATCACTCTGCCTCCCTCTCCACTTCCATGGTCTTTGTGTCCAACTCTGACAGAGTGCAGGAAGCCAGAAGGTGAAAAGCCTAGCGAACTACTTCCCAAAATCTCTGCAAAATACTAAGGCACAAAAGACATCACTTTAGGGCTACTCTGACAGTGTAACAGGAACAGAGGGGAGGCCACTGTGGCTCCTTGAGGCATCTCGTGTGTTGGCAACATCCCCCAAGTGGAGAGGCATCAGGCTGGCATCACTGGAGCCCAAGGACAGACTCTGGGGCCCAAGGAAGGAGGAGGTCCAAGTCCAGAAGAGTCTGCTAAACCTACAGAGGTGGGGTGGGGCCTGGCACACATGGGGGGCACACCCTACTGACCCGCTCATGATGGGAGACTTTGGGAGGGTGTCTAGGGCTGGAGGTCAGGGGTGAGCTACCAGGTGCAAGGATCAAAGTCATAATAAAAAAAGTTATAATTAATGAGACCTTATCTATAGCCATGGGCCAGTGAAATTTACAGACTTTCAGTTTATGCTTCCTTTTAAAAAAAATCTAATAATGCTTTCAAAACTTGAAGAAGACAAATTAGATTGAGATGTAGTGTTTTTGATAGGAAAATTAATCTGAAAATAAAAATTAATTTAAATAGTGCATAAGCCTTTTCTTTTTTTACAATGGTAATAATGTTTTATTCCATTAAATTCAATACTTGGTAATGTTCTCTTTAGGAACTGGCCATTTAATAGATATTGGCTGCATTCTCCTGATGGAAAGGGGAGAAATTATTTTGTTTTCAAAGTTTCAACAGTCCTTTTAATCCAAAGGGGTTGATTGAGTTTTTGGATTCTCTGCTTCAGCCAAGGCTGCTAGAAGGATATCCAACCTTGTTTATCCCATGGCACTGTTGAAATTTTTAAAATTTTGCTTAACCCTTGGGTAATGGGACAGAGAGAGGAGGCAGAAAATCCTTAAGAAATATATACTCAAGGCTGGGTGCAGGGGCTCACGCCTATAATGCTGGCACTCTGGGTGGATTGCTTGAAATCACAAGTTCAAGACCAGCCTGAGCAAGAGCAAGACCCTGTGTCTACTAAAAAAATAGAAAATTTAGCCAGGCATTATGGTGGGCACCTGTACTCCCAGCAACTCAGGAGGCTGAGGCAAGAGGATTGCTCAAGCACAAGAATTTGAAGTTGTTGTGAGCTATGATGCCATAGCACTCTACCTAGGGTGATAGAGTCAGACTGTATCTTGAAAGAAAAGAAAGAAGAAAGAGAGAAAAAAGAGAGAGAGAGGGAGGGAGGGAAGGAAGGAAGGAAGGGAAGAAGGAAAGAAAAGAAAAGTAAAGAAAGAAAGAGAAAAAAAGAAAGGAAAGAAAAAAAGAGAGAAAGAAAGAAAGAAAAGAAAGAAAACCTATGCTCAGTTTTGAATACGAAGAGAGAAAAGGGGTACCTGGTAGTCTGGGTAAGGCAAAAATTACAGCCCAGCTTACTGTAACATGGAAGAGGTCTTTAGATTGCCAGTGTATTTAAACACAGGAGATAGAGAGAGTTAAAGCATTTGATTATTTATAATCACAGAATTTGGAGCTGAGAAAATTTCAAATGTCAATGAAGACTATCGCAGTCCAAGAAATAATTTATTCCTTTTGCATCAGTTTATTGCTTTTATTGCAATGCCTATCTCAACACGACACAGAAAGAACACTCTGTCCCCTAGTCACATACGGCCAAATTGTGGCTCAGAAGACTCTTGCTCAAGTTCATCCAGTAAGACAAAAACAGTAATGCAACAAAGATGGCACTCTGATTCTCAAGTTCACATTCCTATTAACATGATAGTTCCCTTATTCTCCAAATGTGGAGGGGGATTGTCTTTTATACAAAACTATTGTTTTTCTTGTTCAAAGGTTATATTGGTTCTTTAATTCAATGCCATGCAATTTCATAGAAACTCTTAAGTGGAGAATTCCAAAGAGCTAGAGACATTATTTTCACAAAATTAAGCAGAATACAACAACAAAAAAGCATAATAACAAAATCAAGTTGGGACAGAGGTTTATTTACCTCCTTTTACCTGGATGCCTCCCTGTTAGAAGCCACTTGACTGTAATAGTACAAAGAAGCACAGGTTGGGCTACATTCCAAATAATCAATCAAGCCAAAAATACTTTAAGATTTTTTTTATCCTTTCTTATTGTTTTGTTTTTAATTGTAAAGTTGAGTCCAGTTAAAGAAAGCACAAGATGTGAGTCAACAATAGGGCAGAAAGGGAGCAAGATTCAAAAACTTACCCAAAGTCTTTTTTCCCTGCTTGTCTGCTTCTACTCTGGAAGTAAGCACGTGGGTAGGCAGGGGAAGAATCTGTTGACAGCATTTGTGTTTGATAAAATTGTGCGCATACTTTAGTACCGTCAATGTGTGCTTTAGCAACAAGCAAAAGTAGAGGCTGAAGGTTAGTGAGGGGGGGAGAGATGGCAGAACTGACCCTCAGGAGGAAGGCAGTGAATGGAGGGCCCTGTGCCTTAGCCGTAGCCCCAGTGATGCCCCAGTAATCTCTCTTCCCCTCAGTGTTTACACAGTGCTGATGGCTCTGGTCTGAAACTTTGTGTGCTGTTCCATCATCCTTGCTTTGCAGAAAAGAAATTGAGACAGAAAGAGATGATGAACACTCATTGGTAGAACTGACTCTCCATCCTGGGTTTTCTGTCTGTTCATTCCTATGTGCACATTTTAACAGGGGCATGACATTGAACTCAGCAGCAATTCCAGAAGCCCAATTACGTAACATTCTAACAAATCAATTAACAAATGGGTGTATTAAATCCACAACTTAGAGCTTATACACAATTTTACGTTCTGGTAGAGTACAGTTTTAATAGGCAATCCCATTGCCTTCAAAAATGGACTCTTACCACATGTTTATATGATTCTTATACCTGATAAAGAATTACAGCGTATTGCTCAAGTGGTAGGTTTTATTGTCAGGGGAGCTATACCATAGTCCTACTTTGCAATGCCTAGTAGAAATACGATGTCTGACAATTCATTTTGTGAACTTCACATCATGTGCTTATGTTGGCAGCACTGTAAAAAGAACTCAGTGAGGTTTCATTACCTTGGTATATCAGTTCCCACAGTTGTGTTTGTGTTGACATGTAGTGGTGCCTTGCTGAGTGGTGTTCACTATTGTTGTTTGGTGTGTTGTGTGCTGTCATGAGAATGTCAGAGCTTAAATTACAGCAACAAACAAAAATTCATAAATTTCTCAACATTCATAAACTTGTTAAGAGTAGAAGTGAAATCAGGGGCATGTTAGTCCAAGTTTATGGAAGTAATTTCATGAAGAAAATGGCAGTGTGCAAATGGATTAAATGTTTTTTTGAGGAAAGAGAAAGTGTCACTGATAAAGAGGGGCCAGGGCAGCCAGTAATGAGCAGAACTGACAAAACCATTGCAGAAAATAATCAAATTGTGCGTCAAAATTCTCTGCTGACTGTGAGAAGCATAACAGATCATGTAAACATTGACAAAGAAACAGGAAAAATCTTCCCTGAAAATCTTGGCCAACAGCTTATGCTTCTTGCATCATGACAATGCACCAGCTCACACAGCACTATCTGTGAGGGAATTTTTAGCCAGTAAACAAATAAATGCATTGGAACACCCTCCTTACTCACCTGATTTGGCACCCCATTAACATTTTTTCTTTACCCGAAGATAAAGGAAATGTTGAAGGAAGACATTTTGATGACATTCTGGGCCTCAAGGGTAATACAACAGTTTTGATGGTCAGTCCAAAAAAAGAGTTCCAAAATTGCGTGGAAGAATAGATTAGGCTGGGGTCAGGGCACAGCTTATAAAGGTAGTACTTTGAAGGTGACTATAATGATATTCAGCAATGAGGTATGTAGCACTTTTTCTAGAAAGAGTTTGTGAACTTAATTGTCAGGCCTTGCATAATGCAACTCACACACATAATTGAAGTGTTTCTTGTAGCCCACATTTGAAAAGTGAAAAGAAATAAGTAAAATTAATTTTAATAATATATTTTATTTAATGTAATATAACCAAAAGATCATCATTTCAATATATAATCAGTATAAAAATTATTAATGAGATTTTACATTATTTTTTTCTGTACCAAGTCTTAGAAATTTGGTATGTATTTTTCACTCATAGTACACCTTCATTTGGACTAGTCACATTTCAAATGCTCGGTACCCACATGTAGCTACTGGCTACCACATTGTGCAAAGGAAGTCTAACTCATGGCTTGTACACTTTTGTATAAGTGTGTTATGTTTTTTTTTTTTTATTGTTTTGTTTTTGTTTTTTTTTGTTTTTGAGACAGAGCCTCAAGCTGTCACCCTGGATAGAGTGCCATGGCATCACAGCTCACAGCAACCTCCAATTCCTGGGCTCAAGCTAGTCTCTTGCCTCCGCCTCCCAAGTAGCTGGGACCACAGGCGCCCGCCACAGTGCCCGGCCACTTTTGGTTGCAGCTGGCATTG
>CAUYON010210521.1:0-20404 GCA_963573935.1 Arctocebus calabarensis | reverse complement strand
CCCAGCTACTTAGGAGGCTGAAGCAGGAGGATTGCTTGAAAAGAGTTTGAGGTTACTGTGAGTTAAGATCCCACAGCACTCCACCCAAGAAGACAGAGTGAAACTCTGTCTCAAAAAAAAAAAAAAACTTTACATCTGTGTGATGTTGAGTCTTCTTATGGGAGAACAAGGATATGTCTTTCCACTGTTTCAAGTACTCTTTTATACCCCCAGGAGTACTATGAAGTTTTCCTTAAGGAATTTTTGCAAAGCTCTTGAGCTTATTTTAGAAAAAGATAGTTGTTATTGTTAGAAAATGTACTGATTTCATCTATGTATTTTTTAATTGATTGTATCTGTGAGGGCTACTGCTTTTTCTGTGTTGATTTTATATCTTGCTACCTTTCTGTAGTTGTTTACCTTTTTTTATTGTTTATAATAGCTTTTTAGTTGATTATCCAGGATTTCCTAGATACATAACTATTTGAAAATATTAATTGTAATTGATTTACCTCTTCCTATACATTTAATGGCTTTCTCTTTCCTATTAACATTGTTTAAAAACAAATATAAATGGTGGCTTATCCTTTAGCAGGGATGCCAGCCCATTAAATATGATGTGTGTTTGAGGCTAAAAAAAATGTGTGTGTGTATAATAAGCTTAATGTCCAATTCTGTATCTTTTTTTAAAATAAGGATTGTTGAGTGTTTTTAGGGTCTTTTTTAGAATCCCTGGAGATGATTGCATAACTTTTCTTCTTAGATCTTTGATATGACTCATTACATTAATATAGCTCCTAATATTGAACCATTCTTTCGTGGTTCATGGAACCATTGAACCATTTCAGGGAGCTATTTAATTATATCGTCATGACCATTCAAAACTTTCTCCCGCGTTTCTGTCAAGATTTCTTAAGGAATTTCACATGTGGCAAATTTCACATATGAAATTTTCTGAGTCATGTAAGGGCTAATTTGTTCAAGAAAAATATAAAATGTCTGAAAAATCCTTATGTACTTATAGGGTTTATCGTTAATATATTTTATTAAATGCCAAAAGCATTTTAAACACCTTGTATGCTTAGGACCATTGTTTGCATACAGTACATTCTTATTTTGGATCCTTTGTCCAAATAATAAAGTATTTTCTATCATAGCTTGGTGGTAAAACTACAGGAAAAAAATCAAATCCATTTTGAAGCGTAATTTTTTTCTATCATGCACATAACCTCCATTTTTCATATTTAAAAAAATTTAAAACCTGACAACAATATGTAAGAACTGAAATGAACCCTTGTTTCTTTCACTTCTTTGCAGAACTCATTATTGCCTGCATTAACAAATTAAGCAGGAAGAGGAAGAACCTCCACAATGAAATTAGCCTTTCCTGGCCTGTGTTTAGGAGCAAATTCTTTAGGGTCAATCGAATTCTTTGATTGAATAAGTCAGACAAAGCTGAATCCTCCAGAATTGCTGAATCTAAAGAGATTTCTGCACTCCCTAATCATCATGATACAATGTGCACGATACAATATTCATTGCACTAGGTAAAGGAAACCCGAGTTTTAGTTCAGAGCTGGCTGTGAACTTGCTGTGATCTCTGGATGAGGTTCTCGATTCTCTGGGTCTTTGAATCCTCACATGATGATGCTTCTCACCATGAAGCCTGTAGAGCCCCAGTCCTGATTCTCCCTTTCTGTTATATGATCATTGGCATTTGCACAATGGAACAGCCAAAATATACCGGGAGGAATTCTGAGCCTGCCCAGGCTCAGCTGTGGTTGGGAGTAATGATGTTACCTTTGGTACCTCTTTACCTGCCCCCGGGAAAATTAGATTATTGAGTCACACATGGATAGTGCTCCTCTATGGAAAACGTAACATCTACCTACAAACAGTCTGTGTCAGAAGGTCCTGAGAGTAACCAGCAACTTCTCTCTAACAGTTTTCTCCTCAAAAATACCCTTTTAGAGGATCATTTTCCATTTTAGAAATTAATTGTACTGGCTCGGCGCCTGTAGCTCAACGGGCTAAGGCGCCAGCCACGTACACCTGAGCTGGCGGGTTCGAATCCAGCCCGGGGCCCACCAAACAACAATGACGGCTGCAACCAAAGAATGGCCGGGCGTGGTGGTGGGCGACTGTAGTCCCAGATACTTGGGAAGCGGAGGCAAGAGACTCGCTTGAGCCCAGGAATTGGAGGTTTCTGTGAGCTGGAATGCCACAGCACTCTATCCAGGGTGACAGCTTGAGGCTCTGTCTCAAAAAAAAAAAGATATTCCAAGCACGAACCATTAGGGAAGGGCAAATTAAAACCTCTACACACCTATCGGAGCACCTTAAAAAAAAAAAAAAAAGAAATTAATTGTACTATCTAATACTGCAAAATATATGTCCTTTCCCTTCCTCGTTCCTTTCCTTCTTTCTAAAACTGTGCCAGTAATCAGCACAGTATTCTAGACTCCAGGATAACTTTAATGCTTGCATGGTGACTGCATCACCCTTGATTTTTTTTTTTTTTGTCCATAGTTAATAACCTTCTTACATTCTGATTTTGTTTAGACTATTTTATTATTTCTACTAAAAACCCATTCCCACAAAACACACACATACACACCACTTGTCACAGAATTCCTTAAAATATTATTTTAGCTATGCATAAGAAAATAAAGTCTTGGCCAAATTGCTGTGGCCCAAGAATCACTTTGATACTAGGAAATGAGTTTGCAGAGTTGTTATTGTGCATAAGCCCAAGTACAAAATATGTTTTCCTAGTATATTTTTTCTTTTGTCTTTATTTAGTTTAGCTGTCTTTATTTAGTTGTTATTTTGAGACAGAGTCTCACTATGTCACCCTTGGTAGAGTGCCATGGCATCACAGCTCACAGCAACCTCCAACTCTTAGGCTTAAGCAGTTCTCTTGTCTCAGCCTCCCAAGTAGCTGGGACTATAGGTGCTCGCCACAAAACCCAGTTGTCATTGTTGTTTTAGCTGGCCCCGGCCAAATTTGAACCCACCAGCCTCGGAGGATGTGGCCGGCACCATACCCACTGATCTGTGGGGGCTGCCCAGTTGTCTTTTTAAATTGTGGTTTAATACTGTTAGTTTTAAAACATGACAAATATGTATGTGTATGTGTATATGTACAGGGTGGCCATAAAATAGTTCTCTATTTTAGGGGGTGGTGCCCATGGCTCATCGAGTAGGGCGCCAGCCCCATATACGAAGGTGACGGGTTCAAATCGAACTGCAAAACAGAAAAATAGCCAGGCATTATGGCGGGTGCCTGTAGTCTCAGCTACTCGGGAGGCTGAGGCAAGATGATCGCCTAAGCCCAAGAGTTGGAGGTTGCTGTGAGCTGTGACACCACGGCACTCTACTGAGGGTGACATAGTGAGACTCTGTCTCAAAAAAAAAAAAAAAAGTTCTTTATATGGCTACCCTGTATATGTGTGTTACAACACATTACACACCAAGTCTTTTTTAATATGTCAAATATAAGATGTTTCCATGATCAGTGTATTCAATGAACTAAAAATGTGTTACTGGCTTGGTGCCCGTGGCACAGTGGTTATGGCCCCAGCCACATACATCAAGGGTGGCAAATTTGAACTCCGCCTGGGCCAGCTAAACAACTGCAACAAAAAAATAGCTGGGTGTTGTGGCCAGCACCTGTAGTCCCAGCTCTTTGGGAGGCTGAGGCAAGAGACTCTCTTAAGTCCAAGAGTTTGAGATTGCTGTGAGCTGTAACGCCACGAGACTCTACCAAGGGTGACATAGTGAAAATCTATCTCAAAATAAATAAATAAAATAAAAATTTGTTACAAACATGTTTGCAGTATAAAGCCTTTCTCTTTCAGAAAACCCTTTTTAAAAAAGAAATATTTTATGTAATAAGATGCTTGGAATCTGATAATTTTCAAAAGCTTTAGTTAGAACAGATTCATATACAGGTAAGGTAGTATAATGTATAACCTTGGGCCCACCTGCTGAGTGTTGAGATTTATTGAAATGTTCTATCTCACATGGTTCGTGATACTCTGTGGAAAACATAGCATCTACCTACAAGTAGTCCATGTCAGAAGTTCCTGAGGGTAACTGGCGACTTCTAACAGTTTTCTCCTCAAAAATACCCTTTGATGTTTTCTGTGATGGAACTATGATGTTTTCCTCCAGACCTCCTGATATCTCGGACTGTGCACATGGTAAATAATTAATAAGTGTTGGGGCTCAGTGCCTGTGGCTCAGCAGGCTAGGGCACCAGCCACGTATACCTGAGCTGGCGGGTTCGAATCCAGCCCCGGCCCGCCAAACAACAATGATGGCTGCAACCAAAAAATGGCCGGGCATTGTGGCGGGCGCCTGTAGTCCCAGCTACTTGGGAGGTGGAGGCACGAGACTCGCTTGAGCCCAGGAATTGGAGGTTGCTGTGAGCTGTGATGCCACAGCACTTTATCCAGGGTGACAGCTTGAGGCTCTGACTCAAAAAAAAAAAAAAAGTGTTTGCTAAATGAATAAATGAGAATGAATATTTAAATAAATTAGTCAAATTATTATTAATGAGTAACTGACTTAGTGGATGGATGAATTTCCTATGGCTGACACGCTAGATCAGAGGAAACCTAGATACTAGCAACTTGCAAAACGAGTCTTCAAGTCTAGGTTTTAAGTTATGAATTAGCCCATGAAATATTGAGAATCACGGACTATTATTGCTGTGTCCCTGAAGATTTATTTTTATCATACACACACACCCTGAATTTACCTGCCCTGACAATCCAGTATTTCCCTCCTTCTCTTCATTCTCCTTGTTCTTTTGTCGTTGAGAAAACTGAGCTATTGAAAGATAAGAACTCATAAATAATGAGAAAATCTGCTGATGTACTGACTGATAGTCACCGCCAGTAGAATTTTTGTGAGTTCTGAGACAAGATGTTCACGTGAACCTTACTGTAAGCATTTTAAACTGAAAGAGTTTTAAAAAAACTAAAAGTAGACCTATCATTTGATCCAGCAATCCCACTATTGGATATTTACCCAAAGGAAAAAAGTCATTTTATCCAAAAGACATGTACTCAGATGTTTATTGTAAACAATTCCCAATCACAGAAAATGTGGAACAACTCCAGTGCCCATCAATACATGAGCGGATTAATAAAGTGTGGTGTGTATATACCATGAAGCACTACTTACCATTAAAAAACATGATGCACTAATACCTTCTGTACCAACCTAGATCAGTGATTCTCAACCTTCCTAAAGCCTCCTGATGCCGCGACCCTTTAATACAGTTCCTCATGTTGTGGTGACCCCCAACCATAAAATTATTTTCATTGCTATTTCATAACTGTAATTTAGCTACTGTTATGAATCGTAATGTAAACAGCTGATATGCAGGATGTGTGTTCATTGTTACAAAGAGGTTGGGACCCACAGGTTGAGAGCCGCTATCCTAGATGGAACTGGAGATTATTCTTCTAAGGAAAGTATTGCAAGAATTGAAACATTTTTTATGTATTTTTTTACTTTGGGAGAAGGGAGTATCAATGTTACAGGTTCTCACTCTTGCTTAGGCAAGTCTTAAACTCCTAAGCTCAAGCAATCCTCCTGCCTCGGCTTCCCAGACTGCTAGGATTATAGGTGTGAGCCACTGCCCCCAGCAAGAATGGAAAAACACTACATGTACTATTAAATTGGAACTTATCAATCGACACCCATGTGCACATTTGGTAGTAAAACTCAGTGGAAAGCAAGCAGGTAGGAGGAGGCAGGCCTGGAGGGGTAAACTCACACCTACCAGATACGCACAGTGCACACTAACTGGGTGATGGGCACACTTAGAACTTTCATTCGAACTGTACAAAAACAATTCATGTAACCAAAACATTTATATCCCTGTAATATTCTGAAATTAAAAAAAAGAAAAGAGAAACAGTGATAGTAAAGAAACGACTTTGGAATATGGGAAGGAGAGGTTGAGAAATTAAACTTTTGGCTGGAACTTCACTGTGTATTGCCAATAATCAAATCTTCCCGGTTTCAAGAGTCTTTGTATATCATTGCAAACATCTGGATCCATTTCCTGGATGGAAAGTGAAACATCAGTAGATTGTCTCAATGTATACCAATACAGACAGTCCCAAACTTTTCAGTGAGACCCACCTCTCCCCCAAGTTCATTTCTAAATTCATTCTTAGAAACTTGGAAGCCATTCTCCCATGGACCCAATGTAAGCCATGGGTGGTTGGATTCCCATGCACAGACATGCAAGAACATGCTTCCTTGTGCTGTCCACAGATGGCTGCTGGCCAGAATCTGTTCATTAATGGTCTGAACCATGAGATATGCATAGAAATTGCAAATAAGACTTTGAAAACTTTTATAGCAGTCCAACAGAGGAACTAAGCCTGTTAAGTCTATTAATTGAAATAACAGGGATTTGTACTGTGCTTTGTATGTCTATTTTTTAACATTTCTTTTTTCCAGTGATGCATTTTTATTTATTTTACAAAAGTATCAGTCTATGATAGGTGACTCATTAAAAAGAAAAACCTTCACAGTAGGTTTCCATGCAAAATGCTAGGGGAAAATTGTTCCACCATGCTTTTAAATGAAGCAGGAAAACAACATAAAATGAAAGAATAGGCATTTGTTAAGAATGCTGATACCTGGGGAAATGTGAATTTAATTAGAAAAAGACAAATAAATCTGGATTTCTATGCAAATTCTACATTCTCTCAGCTGACATTGAGCCGGATTCCTTTTTACTTTCACTACCAAAGAAGACTTTTATTTTTCTTTATATGAGTATACTTTCACTTTTTTGATGCTTAGCAACCTTTACTAAGGTAACCTTGGAATTTACAAGTGGGACAAAAAAGGCAGGAAAAGAGGTTTTCCTGTGAATAATTGAGCAGGAATTGAAAGAAGAGAGGGTAGAGAGGTGACATCTACTTGAGAAACATATGTCTTATTTTTAAAAGACCTGTAAGGATATTCATGGAATTACTGACAGTTGTTATCCTTGGGAAGTGGAATAACTGTAAGCTGGTGGTTTTTTGTTTGTTTGTTTGTTTGTTTGAGGGAGGGTCTCACTTTGTTTCCCAGGCTAGATTGCAGAGGCATAATCATAGTTCACTGCAGCTTCAAATTCCTGGGCTCAAGCAATCCTCCTGCCTAAGCCTCCTGAGCAGCTGTAACTACAGGTGTGCACCACCACACCTTGCTAATTCTTTCATTTTTGTAGAGATGGGGTCTCACTACATTGCCCAGGCTGATCTTGAACTTCTGACCTGAGGCGATCCTCCTGCCTTGGCCTCCCCAAATCCTAGGATTATAGGTGTGAACCACTGTGCCTGGCCAGAAAAGTTTTATTTTTTGAATGTCCCTATCTTTTAAATTTTTTACAATAAGCATGTGTTGCCATTATTATCAAAAGAGGGAGAAAGGAATATTTGATGCTAGAAGAAAATAATCTTAGACCAAGGTATTGCCTGAAAGGGGGTTCACTGAATAGCAAAAGACAAAGTGAAGAGAAAATGTGGGCACAAATGATGCCACTGATGCTGCACAGCTTGGCTGCTGGGCACCCTGCTGGTCAGTGGTCCTAGCTGCCTGGGAGTCCTTGAGGAGCCAGTGGGAAATTCATGGTAAATTGCTAATACATAGTAAGATCTCAATGCAGATGGGTTGGTATTGTATGAACATGGTTGATGAATGAAAAAAAAAATTCTAGTTCTTAGTTACATTTTATAGTCACTAAAAATCAACTTTATTTCTCTGCCTTGTCTTTGTTTTCCATGTTAATAAAAGAGGTGATTGTGAAGAAGGGAAAGAGAACTAGCATTTGTTGAGGACCTGCTGTGTGTTAGGCACTGTGCGCAGTACCAACAAGCGTTGTTTCCCACAATCATTAGGAGAACCTTCCATGTAATATCATTTGAGATCATTCTTGATCCTTCCTCAAGATAAGGAAATGAAGCCTCGGAAAGGCTGGGTAACTGGGGAACAGCCATCTGTCTAGAAAGGGATAGAGTTGAATTTGATCTCAGACCTATCTGAATCTCAGGGTTATGGTTTCTTTGCTACATCACAGCTCTCTGGAGTAATGTCTAAATAGGAGCAGTAGTTACAGAGCTCCCATTATAATAAAGACAATGTGTAGGCGCCCACTGGCTTAGTCCTCTGGAAGGCATTTCTATTTAGGGACCCAAGGTATCTATCTGTACATGGAATAAAACTTAGAAAATATGACTTAACACCACATGAGGAGAATAGCAGGGGAGTCTAGTGGAAGTAGTACCTGTTGTCTCGGACTTTTCTGAATAGCTTTAGTGCAACCAAGGATCCTCTTCTGTGAAGACTCAAGATGCATCAACCAGGAGGTAGTTTCTGGTTCCCTGAGTCAAAAGATTTGTTCAAACGTGCTGACAAAGTGGGTGCTTTAGATTTCTTCAGTGTGAAGAAAACAAATTAGAGAATTAGGAGAGGGGCCAATCTGTCAGGTATTTCGTAGCTACACAGTGATTGGGTTTGAAAATGAAGTTAATTTAAGAGTATGGTTTTGTTCGGAATATGAGCTGGTAACAGTGACTCATGCTTTCCCATGCCTTGAAAACTCTTCCCCGTGTTCAATCCTTTCAAGTCTTTGATCTCTTCTTATATAAATTGCAATAATCAATTATTTAGAACAGGTCTGTGGCAGGCTTGCTAAGTTACAGTGATTGGTTTTACGTTGTAGATTTTACAGCCTTTTCTGCCCACACTGTTTTTTAACCTGCTTACTTAACTTAGACCTTGTGTTCTGGGATTCTTTTTCCATGTCAGTAAGTTGACATCTCTGTTATCCTTCTTAGCGACTGCATCATATTTCCTTGTGTGGTGGTTACCCCACAGTGGATTTAAACAATCACAGTTGTATGTAGGTGATATAAAGTACGGACAAGAATATGGGGTCTCACCTCGGTATAGGTGAACCCCTTCAACATGACCTTGAGAGAAAGCACCTCTTAAATTTCACACCCCGGTCTCCCTGCTACTTCCACCCTGGTCCTGTCTTTGCAAGGATAATCATTGATCATGATTTCTAATCTATTGAGAAATTAGTGATGTTTGGCTTGTTTTTAGTTTTTACCCTATTAGAAATTAAATTGCAGCGAGTATCCTTGTACAAACATTGTTGTATAATTATACAGTTATTTTCTCAAGGAAAATTCCTGCAGTTGAAAAGTGCTAGGCTAATGGCAAGTGATCCCGTATACTAATTGGCAGATTGTTCTCCCATACGTATGTTGTGCCGATTCTTACTATCACAGTGTCTAAAGGGCTCTGGGCTATGGGTGATACTTAGGAACTAGGAAAATTAAAGTTTTAGTTTGCATGATTTGATTGCACATTAATATGCATGACCTTGATGGTTTAAAAATACTTTGCCCTCTACTGGACAAGTGGAAAAATAAATATAAATAATCTTTTCTGCAAAAAAAAAAAAAAAAAAAAAAAAATTCAGTTTTATCATTGTTCTATTAATATTTGCTGTAGTAAGAAATGTTTTTAAGTTGCCTTTTGGGGGTTGGATGCGACATGTTTTGGGTGGGGTTGGTGGGATGTTGAGGTCTCATCTTAATTGAGACCAGTAACACAACTGAGATAGAGAATAGAAGATTCTGGGCATGGATGTAGGAGAGACACATTGGAACCATTCCTTAGTGTCAGAAATGTGCACCTCGGCTGATGTAAATACTTTTGTGAACTGGAAGTTGCCAAGGCAACAGTCCTATTAATGAAGAATAAACCTCATTTATTAGCAGTGCCTGAATGATTATTTTTTTAATAAATGTACCTAGTAGTGTAACATTGACATTCTCAATCTACCTACTCATCCTTCCTTTCCAGACTGCAAAACTATTTAGCCCTATTCAATAAGCGTGCCTCCTTTCCCTGCCAATGAGAATAGAATCAGCGAAAAAAGAAATCAGTAAACTGTAAAGGCAATAAAAATACCAATTTATAACAATTCCCTAATATGAAATTATTGCCCTTTTGATATATGCTTTGGCTAAGGCAGAGCCCAAGATTGACTGTGACTTGTTTGGTATTTGAGCAGGCCAGAGTCTTTAAATTAACTTGTCTTTATGAGTTATTGGAGTGATGCCAGTATATTTGTTAAGTAAGTAGAATGTGACATTACTGCTTCCTTCTCCTAGTCAGACTGTACATTTAGATTCCATTTTATTGTGCACAGCCTGGATACTTCAAAAAGGCAGCAGTGTGGGCTTAATGAAATCCCAATTGTCTTGAAGAGGCCCAGGGCCGTGTTGAGATGATGGTTAGAAATGACTGAGCACCAGCAGTGCGCATCTTGGGTTCTAGAGAAAAGGAAATCGTTTATCCAAAAAGAATATGTTTTGTTTTGCATCCTCCCTTTTTTATGAAAATCTTGTGTTTTGTCCAGCTGACCAAATGGGACACTTACCTGTTCAACCAGTGGATCGGTGATACCAACCAATCCTTTTCTGTCCAGATCAGATGTTTGTCGTCTGCCTGCACCATAAGCATCTTGTCACTTATTACTTTCACGCACTAAGTGTTCTCTGTATTTGTGTCTTGTTTCCCCTGATATATACCTGATTTAGCAGCTCGGCACATAGTAGGCACTCAGAAAATACTTGGATTGTGAAAATAAATACGAAGCTTCTATTTTACTTGGTTATATCTTTCCAACAATTTTTTCCCCCAGATAATGAAATAAAAATGTTTGACGTAAGAAAATTTGACAATCAATGTGTCAGAAGAGAACAAAAACAACTCATAATCCCTCTGCTCAGGAGATAACTTTTACTGATATCATGGCATATTTATTTCATAAGGACATTTTTCAAAGTCTAAAAAGCCATTTCGAAGTCTAAGAAACCATACTATTTTCTCCTTGATGAAATAAGAATCACACTATAATCCGTGCTGGCCATATGTTCAGGGCAAGCGACACTTGGCAAGCACTGGCAGGGTCTAGGTAGCCCAGCTGAGATGCTAAGGTGCTGACTGTCATGATAAGGCCAGACATAGTCCTGTCGAACTGGCAACTTCAGATTCCATTACAAATATCTGTCAATCTGATTTCTCATATCTTAACCCTTAGCTTTAGACTATGTTACTGACGAACAGAATGTGGTTTCAGAACAAAGTTTAGCACAAGAAGACATGCAAGTCTCTTCATCCAGGGCAATTCAGGCTTGCTTTTCTGTGCCTTTTCCTAATGGTCCATGGGGAGAGAAGGGTTCCCAAACATCATGCAAAATAGACAAAAGTCTGTGGGAACCAAAGAAGTTGCAGGCAGAAACATTCCATTTTGTGTTTTATTCTTGGCTGTGACAGCATAAAGGGGGCAGCTTGAGTATTTTTCTCACCCTTCTATCTCCAATCTCTATAAGTACCTGCTAGTATCCCTGCATAAACACAAGCACAGAGAATAAAATCTTATGTGGTGAGGATAAAACGATCCTTAGAGAGCTTTGCTGTTTTTGTAATAAGCATCAACAATTCAAGTGAAAACAGTGTTTATCCTAGAATGTCTTAGTGACCCATCATGTCACAGTCCCACTGCCCATTCCTCCAGATAACTGCCCCAGAGCCCTCCCATGTAGGTGTTCATGACACTCCCCACATCTCTTCACAATCCCCCCACACACCTCAGTTAGTGGGGAGATGAAGCTGGATGAAAGTTCCATAATGTAGCCTGGATTTTGAAACTGAATAAGTCTTTCTCACTTAAAAAAAAATGGTAGAGGAGGCCAGATACAGAGGGCGCCAAAAGGTAGACATATTTTAAGAAAGGAAAAAAATGGCATTAAAATTGTAAGGCTCGCCGGGTGCAGTGGCTCATGCCTGTAATCCTAGCACTCTGAGAGCCGAGGCAGGTGAGCTCAAGAGTTAGAGACCAGCCTGAGCAAGAGAAAGACCCCGTTTCTAAAAATAGCTGGGTGCTGTGGCAGGCACCTGTATTCCCAGCTACTTGGGAGGCTGAGTCCCAAGAGAATTGCTTGAGTCCAAGTGTTTAAGGTTGCTATGAGCTATGATGCCATGGCACTCTATCGAGGATGACAAAGTGAAACTGTCTTTAAAAAAAAAAATTGTAATACTTGATATATACCAGTAACAAAAGATGGATACAAGTCATGTCTGACCAGGCATGGTGGGTCATACTTGTGATCTTAGCACTCTGGGAGGCTGAGGCAGGAGGATCCCTTAAGCTCAGGGGTTGGAGACCATCCTGAGCAAGAATGAGAACCTGTCTCTACTAAAAATAGAAAAATATAGCCAGGTATTATGGCAGGTGCCTGTAGTCTCAGTTGCTGAGGGTTAAGGCAGGAAGATCTCTTGAACCCAGGAGTTTTTTTGTGTGTTTTTGAGGCAGACTCTCACTTTGTTGCCATTGGTATAGTGCCTTGGTGTCACAGCTCACAGCAACCTCAAACTCTTGGGCTTAAACGATCCTCTTGCCTCAGCCTCCCATGTAGTTGGGATTACAGGCACCCACCACAGTGTCCAACTATTTTTTTAGAGATGAGGTCTCATTCTAGCTCAGGCTGGTCTTGAACTTGTGAGCTCAGGCAATCCACCTGCCTCAGCCTCCCAGAGTGCTAGGATTACGGGTATGAGCCACCACTCCTGGCCTAGAACCAAGGAGTTTGAGGGTACTGTGAGCTAGGTTGAGGCCATGGCACTCTAGCCTGGGCACCAGAGTGAGACTCTGTCTTAAAAGCAAATAACAAAAAAAAAAAGTCACTTATTTCTTCTTGACTTCTGCAATTCCAAGAGGTACTCAAAGTGGTTACCATCAGCATCCGGACGCTTTGGATGACAGCAAACTCCCGTTTGAGCAACACTGACTCAAGTGGCCACTTGTATTGCTGCACACGCCATTTCAATTTCTTCCTGAAGTACGGCCAATGTAACCAGTTTTCTAGAATATACCACATCCTTTAAGGGCCTCCATAGGTAGAAGTCAAGGGGTATTAAGTCAGGAGAACATCAAACACCACTTCAAAATGGTTTTGTGCTCCTCCAGTGACAACCGTATTTTGGCCATTTACTTTGACTGTCCTGCCTATCATTTGGTAGCTAGCAATCTTTTGATTAATGCCATCTTTTGAGCAGATGTTAAGCTACTGTTGCTGTCATAATTTTATTTAACTTGGAAAAGTAATACATAGATAAAATATCTTAAAATGTGTATACCTATTTTTGGCACGCTCAGTATTTTAACTCACAAAACTACAGCAGAAGTTGGAAGGATACAAAGTTCTTTTAGCTTTCCCATTAACTACTTATACATCAGCATTTGTTGAGTTTAACGATTAATAATTTACACTTGATTCAGATCCTGACCTTGCTGTTTCATTCATTGATTTATCCATCTGCTCAGTCCTTCATCAGCACCTGACACACACCAGGCAATGGGCAAGATGGGAACTGGGAATCAAAGGGGAGGAGGGACTTCGACGTGGAGATTTGGGAGAATGGCAAAGGGAATGGACCAGGACAGAGCCATGTAGGGTGTGGAACACTATCTGTGACTAGAGGACCTCTCTATTTAGGGCCAATTGGTGTAGACTAAGGATCTGCCTTCCCGTTGTATCATTGCTGATTTATTGTGTGATTGATATCACCAAAACTGGACATCAAGGAGAAGACAAAGACTATGGAATCTGTCCCTATCCTCTGTTTCTGTGGACGGTCATGTACCCCTTCTGTTATTCTTTGAGCCCTCACCGTTAAAGTCAGCTCCAGGGCTTGACTGTCCATAGGTCTTGACCACGAGGGTGGGGAGGATCCTTGACAGACAGTAAACAAGTGTCAGTTGTCCCCTATACACAAAGCCCCACGCTGGGCTCAGTGGAGGATATAAGAGAATGGAACCCAAAATCTTGACTCCAGAGACTTACAGTGTCGTGGAGGAAGCAGCGAGGATGCTATTTGCATAAAGTTAACCCACCACCCACTGTGGTAACTATTACGGGATTAGAGAGAAGGTTGTAGGCTCAGGTCAGTAAACCCAACTCTAACCCTGCACTTGTCTACCCACCATGGGAAATTTGCTAACCTCTCCAGGTCTTGGTATCTTTTTCAAAGGGGCAGAGAGCTGTGTAAGGCTGGCTCTAGATAAATAAATACATTCCTTGCCCCGGGGCTTTTTCAAGATGAGTCCTGGCTGCTGGGGAGGCCACTGTTACTGGAGCAGAGTACCTGCAGAGGGGTCATGGCCATGAAGCCAGGAGATGAGGGTCTAATCATACAGAGCTGTGGAGGCCAGGCCAAATTCTGGACTTTCTCCAACCATCTGAAGTCACTTTAAAGAAATTAAGCATCCAAACGCACTGGGAGTGGGGAGGGGTGAGACATTCTTTCCCTGGCCTGCAGCCTCTGCTCTCAACACCATTAGCACATTTTTTACCCAGGGCCCTCCTTTGTAATCTCCCATTACCACGGCTGCCCTGTACTCAGCATGGAGGTGAAGTGCTCCTGCAGCTGCTTTGTAAATTCTTTTGTGTGGCGATAGCTCCCATGACGGCCTTAGATCATCCCCTCTTGTCTTCTTCCATTAGGCAAGGAGTCGTAGCTATAAAGACAGTCTCGCAGATAGTTCCCAAAAAAACCTTGGCTCCACGCGATTATATCTCACTCTTGTGGTTGGCGTTGTTCTCATTTACTTTTGCCAAACTTGCCCATTTTCTGTGCTTCAAGTCTCTCTCCTGACAATGAAAGAGACCTAGCAAGAAGTTGGGAATTAGGAATTCTTGCTGCCACTAACTGGCAATGTGACCTTGGGCAAAGGACATAATTGTTTTCTAGACCTTCCTCCCTTCACTTGATAAAATGCAGGAGTCGAACAAAATGAGCCTCTCTGGATGTTGTGAGTGCGAGGGTCTGTAGTGAATACCCTCCAAAGTGTTTTTCTGATTCAGATGCTAATGAAAATGAGAGGGGAATGAGAGAAAAAAACTCTATGAGCTATCACTTAGGCCACTGGTTTTCAAAGTGTGGTGTCCGGACTGAACGCATAAGCCTCACCTGAGAACTTGTGAGAACTGCAAATCCTTGATCCCATCCAAATGTACTGAATCAGAAACTCTGGGGGTGGGACTCAGTCATCATTTTGCGAAAACCTCGGGTTGATTCTGTTGCATACTCAACATCGAGAACCACTGCCTTCCATGAGGTTCCTGATATGTCAGCTCAGATGTTGACATATGAGGTCAGTAATTATGTTCGTGTTTAAAAAATGAGGCATCTTAGGCTGGGCACAGTGGCTCACCCCTGTAATCCGGGCACTGTAGGAGGCTGAAGCAGAAGGATAACTTGAGCCCAGGAGTTTGAGGTTGCCATGAACTACAATGATACCATTGCACTCTAACCTGGGCAACAGAGCTAGACTCGGTCTCAAAAAGAAAAATTAAAAAAAAAAAAAAAAAGGCATGTTCAATCTTGTTTTAAGCAAAATCATGAAATGGGTGAAATTCATCTGTTCATTTTATCACCTCTTTTTGGAGGGCCCATTTTCTTGTCCTGTTTTCATCTATCAGATTGCTTTACCTCTTCATTGGCTGAACCTCAAAGGACTTTGCTTTCGGAGTAGAGACCCCTAAAAACTAAATCTGGGAATACGGTGTCTCTAGTTATAAATACAGGGCATTGGGAATCTAGTTGGGGAGGTTCGTGGGAGTAGCACTGGCAGTGACCTTCCCAGGGGCTGCAAATCACACTGAGAAAACAGATGTCCATTCCCTGTCCTCAGTCAGAGCAAGAGGGGCTGCTTCCCTGTGCTGTCTAGTTCTCCAGAAGAGGAGTGATGCAGAGTCAGAAGGATCTGGAAATACCTTTAGTATAAGCACCCAAACTGAGTGCTTTTCCCATCTTCCAAAGCTGGCCTGGGCCTCTCCCCCAGTCGCTCCTGTCCATTTTTCCATTCACATGGGACTTTGCAGCCTATAGCTTGTGTCCAGGAAAACAATGCAAGGGCTCTGATGAGTATTCAGAAGTCAACTGGGCTTCCCTGGAGAGCCAGCTCTCCTTCCCCAGGGAATTAGATAAAAATAAGTTGTATTTAGCTGGTATCTGCTTGTTCTCAAGGCTTACTGTAAACTGATTTCTGAAATTCATTCTCCTACTCTTCACCCTAGGGTGAGCTGGGGTTCTCAGAATCATGTTCCACCAACCTGCCTATCTGAGAACTGCAATTGCTAAAGTGATAATTGACAGAGTTTAAACAAAATGCTCAGCTTTGACTTTGACCAGAGCTGTCCCTTTCCTCTCTGTACACGTCTGCCTACGGGCAGATGAATGCACATGTTCCCCCACAAAGGTCCCGGAGGCTCTCTGAGCCCTGCACACATGTGACGGACAAACTCAGCAAAACCCCTCAATTATTTGTCATTACTGAAAACCCCTACGTTTGACTTTTTCTTTCACAATGTTTTGAACTGCCTGAGTGAGCCAAATTCTCCCTTTCAAGTTATCAGACTCAGCAGGTTCAGTAAAATTGCTCCTAAATAGGATGCTGTCTGGTTGAACTTTCCAGAAGGAAGAAGCAAGTGGATCAGAAGTTGGAATGAAACTCCTTTGACATGTAGACTGATGAGGTTAAAAGTAAATGTAGATTGGAGTCTGTTAATTATGCCCAGAGTTCCAGAGAGCTGAAGGAAAGGAAACCTTTCAAATTCTCAGAAAGGTTTTGTCTACATAAGCAAAATTAAAGGGAGAATTAAAGCAGATATCTAGGTACTGAGCCCTTCTCCACCCCGACCTCAGCCCCTATTGCTGAGAGAAAGGCCATTTGGAAGAAGAGACTAATTAATGAGATTGGCCAGCTTCACTAATCAGACTTGCCTGAAAATTGCTCTGTTAGCAACAACGCTAAATGTTGTTACTTGGGAAAGTAAAAAACGCTAATGATAGTGTTCATCTTGGCATAACTTGGCAAAAATACCATTAATGTCACCTTTGAGCTGCAATTTTAACTATAGCAGTCAGGCCATCCCAAATTTTATGTTCCCACAGCAACTATGATTCAGTTGAAAACTTGGCAAGGTTTGTCACAGATGAGGACGATACCTCTGTGTTATCATTGCTGGGAGAAGAGTGCTTAATTTACATCCATCCTGTGGAAAGTTGTATTTTATAGTCTTCTCTTTGGAAGCGTGACCCTTAGAAACTGACAAAAGTCCTTCCAAATCACTGAAAATGAAAAAAGATCCACACAGCTCAGTTCTTCACATTCATAAGGTCACAGTGGCCTCTATGACAGTGAATTCAAACACTCTTTATTTTTCCCTAAGGAATACCCAAAGTTTGAGGTTTTGAGCAATATAGGCCACCAAAGCAAAGAGAAGACGGTGTTCATCAAAATGGCGCTCATCTAAACATTTACAAGTCTTAAGCTAGTACATGGATGGTGATTGAATTTATGATTTAAATGTAAATGGTCTACAAATCTTGGTTTGATTTCAAACATTTTCTTCTCAGTGGAAAAAAAATGCTTGGATGAGCAGTAATGAGGAAAGTTAGAAACAAGATTGAAGTGTTCATTTCAGTTATATTCTGGAAAATTTGTCAGATGCCAAAGTGTGATAATAAAGTAGGATGACAAAAACCAGTCATTCCCCAGTTAATTAACACATTTCCCTTTCCATCCCAGAAAATTTTCTGATACTGACATTTAACCTAATCCTCTTGTTGCAATCCTAGGAATCTGTTTTTGAAATATATTAAGCTGGTTCTTAATAAATTTTACACACACATGCCTACAGGCAAATGAATGCACATGTTCCCCAAGTCATAGTAAGTAAGTCATACTCCAGACAGTAGAGAGGGAGAAATTTCCCCTAAACAGGTGCAAAGCTAACAAGGACGAGATTAAAGATGAAATTGATAAGTGTAGAAAAGATAAACTCATAACCAAAAAAAAACTGAATCACAGAATTTTTCCCTCCCCACTAATAAGCAAAAAAAAAAAAAAATCCCTCATCACTAATAGTAACCAAACAAAAAAGCCATCACTTAAAGCAATACATTTCAGTGAATGATGGCTTAGTGGCCTCCTGTCCCTGCTCCCAAACCCTCACCCCTTAGAGACGCACCTTAGAGGAAATGAAATCAGGAAAGGAGAATTATGAAGCAACAAAAGAAAACCATGGACTGCTCTGTCTGTAAATGTAAAGCCTTCATGTCTCGGTTGTGAATTGGAGAAATGATCTAAATTCTGAGGATACCACCCCATCAGAATGACATATGTTCCACATAGGTGGTGTGAATCCTGGTTTGGGTCATTTAGAAAATTCCCAGAAGAATAAGCAGTACCCAGAGACTCAGTAAAAGACTGGCTATCAGGCCAGCTGATTTCTTCCTGTCCTTAGTCCCTGTTCCATCGGGGCTTAGAAGAGTAGATAGAGCACAAATCATTTAGCCCTCAGACTATTGCTTGAAAGAGAAAAGAAACAGATATCCAATATGGTGGCAAGGAATCACCCACCTTTCATAGAAAATTTAAAATTACTAGACAGAACTGATCAAGCATGTGCAAAATATAAAGAATCAGCGCAACTACAAATAGTCTGTCAGAAAGGAACATGGCATGCAAAGTACAAATACAGCTCACCCTTGAAAATAAAACGTAAGGAACAGAAACAGGTTCCTCACAATGACTTAGGAAGAGTATAACTTAGGCTCTCAGAACTTAACAAGAGTATAAAAGTATTTTTAAAATAGCTTAAAGTCAAAGTGATAAAACAAGAATGAAATGAAAAGAGAGATTGAAAGTCTAACAAATCAAAAACGAAAAACTTTAATGCAGAAATAATATATAAATTAGAAATGTTAACATATATGCAACCTGTTGAAATTCTGTTTACTAACAATAGAACAAAAGTATATTCCTATAATCATAGTGAATATAGATGACAGACAAGGAAATTAAAGACAGAGAGAATATAAAAGATGTGATGACATTAAAATATACTATGTGAGAGCTATATTATAATTGGAGCTCCTAAATAGACTTAAGCAAAAAGAACAGAATATATATATTAAAAAATGAAAGAAAATTTCACAGAAATGAAGAAAGGATCAAATATATTCCAGGACGTATATGATACGTGCTCAAAAGCCAAACATAGTTAAGCTATTGAACCTCAAGGATAAAGAAAAACAGTAGAACCTCTGTAAGTTGACCATCTGACTGTAACAAACTGGTCAACATGCAGAGGTGGTCAACATAAGGAACTGGGCCCACTGTCCTCATATGTACATGGGGTGCACACTCAGTCTATGAAAATTATACCAACTTAAGGAGATGGTAAATGAAGGGAGGTGGTCATTTATGGAGGTTCTACTGTAATTCTTCATTTATCAAACCAGAATAAGCCAGTTTTGTACAGGAGAGGGAACAGAACCAACTCCGGCTGAGATTTCTCCATTGTCCATCTAGTCCTGTGCTCTTCCGAAATGAGGACCCAAGGATATATTCAGCCAAGATGTTATTAGGGTACTATAAAAACAGCAGGGAGACACACTTCAACCTGAAAGGACTAAAGCAACTTTGAGGCCTTGTTGAAGAAAATACTTCAACAAGTATTTGATCAGGTTGATGAAAATAGTTAAGATTGTATTTGAAGCCAGCACATTGTACCCCTTGATTGTACACAGCTATGATTTAATGATAAAGATAAAAAATAAATAAACAAAAAGAAATAAATAAAAAGAAATTCTCACAAAACAAACAAACAAACAAAAATACCAGCATAATTGAGAAATGGAGAAGCCATGGGGTGAACCACTAGGTTTGTTTAAATGTGGAACTAATAGCTAAGCAACCATGGAAACTAATGTTACAGATCAAATATGAACACTACCAGCCAGGCAAAATAAAAATAACAACTAAAAGATGTGAAAGATAGGGACCAGAGACGACAAGAGTATGAGTACTTACATTCTCATCTTTCCCAGCAAAAAAAAAAATCAATCAGTAATGTCTAGAATTATAACATGTTTCAATGCAAACATGCAATTATTCCAATATCTTAATATTTTATAATCTTTTTTTCTTTAACTGTAGAATGATCATTTAGGACATGTAACTATTATGGTGCAAAAACTTTTCATTAAAGTTTAATTCTTTTTCTTTTTCATGTCCACTGTTCAATCATAATTAAAATGTGTGCTTTTTATTTTAAAAAATAGCCTAGGTATGGCTCTATTCTGTGTCTCTCTATATATATTCTTTTTTAAAAAATTTATTAAATCACAGCTGCGTACATTAGTGCAATCAAGGGGTACAATGTGCTGGTTTCATATACAATCTGAAATGTTTTCATCAAACTGTTTAAGATAGCCTTCATGGCATTTTCTTTTCTTTTCTTTTTTTTTCCCCCAG
>CAUYON010210516.1:0-12803 GCA_963573935.1 Arctocebus calabarensis | reverse complement strand
CCAGGAGCTTTAGTGTTTTCTGTATTCTTTTCTGTAAATAAATTCTGTCTTACCACTGGGGGGTGGGGGGGGGAATAATGTAATGAAGAATAATAAAATACATGTTAAAAAAAAAAACAAACCATGACCACACCCCAATGGACTCAGGATAATGAGAGACAGTGAGTGTATAGGGGATGCACTCTAGCTTAGGAAGTAAGGGTCTAACTTCAAATAGAGAAATTAAGTACTTTATTGGCAGTATATAAATAACAGCATCTTCTTGCTAATAATAAGCTTTAAAAAAAAGTGAAACTGTAGTCCCAGCTACTGGGAGGCTGAGGCAAGACAATCGCTTAAGCACAAAGGTTGGAGGTTGCTGTGAGCTGTGATGCCACCGCACTCTACCAAGGGCCACTTAGCCTCTGGAGTTATTACTAGGAAAATGTACCTATTGTCTCTGTCTTAAATCAGGTAAGGAGTACAAGAATTGTCCAAATTGTAGGCTTCTGTGAAACTCATCTCCTTACATCAATAGAAAGAAGGAAATATAAATTCTCCACAGGGTAGCATAGCCAAAGAGAGAGAGTGTGTTGCGTTTCTCCAGAGAGATTTCTAAATGACACTTCAGTGAAGCTGACAAAGCTATTAAAAAGAGAATGGATGTTTTCCTTCCCGGGTAACAGACAGGGTCATCAAATCTGCTTTGCCAAGTATTGTTTGACTCTCCATTTCAAGGCTGAGGATTCACCAGAGGAAAGAAAAAGAATGAACTAAACTCCACTTAAACCACCTTATGAAATGAAATATCACGAAGTACAGCCAGGGTCTTCCCTAGAACTTGTTAATTTTGGCTTTGACAATCACCTCTGGCTAACAAATCTACCTATTATGCCGGTTTGGCATTTGTTCCTTGTACAGGAAATTCAGTGAGAGCTGAAGAGAAAAAATGTACTTTGAATCCTGCCATCCCAATAACATGGCACCTGTCAAAACATTAATTTGTGTGAAATGGCAAAAGAGCCTCTAATATATATCATTTGTCAATGAGCATCTAAATAATAGTGTTTTTATCAGCAACTTTTATGCTTAGGTTTATACTTAAAATACACGTGTCGAGGCATTTGGAAGAGGTGCTGGTTGGATTAGGGGTGCCACTGATGTGCACATTCGAGCTCCACTTTGTGAAAGACAAATAGAGCACTTCATGTTAGCCCTGCTTATCCCGAACAGACAGAACAGAAAAGGTAGGAGGAGATGGTGCTTTGCAGGACACCTGTAATTATGGGTGTGCATCAAGAGCAAAGAAAGGTCATGCCATTGATCCCACTTGAAAGCCATTGAGTTCAAACTCTTTGCGAGTGAAAAGTGTGCTGCAGTGGGGGAGAGGATTTCCCGGCACAAAGCTACCAAAGACATGATGTTATTGCCGGATTTCTATTCCCAAACTCCCATGAGCAGTTTGGGAAGTGGGGGGTGATCTGGCTAGAGCCCCAGAAAAGTTGGTGTCATCTATACAGGTCTGAAAACTTCCCTCAGCCAGGCAGAAAGACTCAAGTACAGAATCCATGCTGGAGTAGTATCTGCCTCATGATAAACTGGATGGAGCTGGGAGAAAAGGCAGGGCGTTAACGAACACATCCTCCCTCTCAAGAGAAGGGGGGGATGTTGTGGGAAGTGAAGCAAATCCTGGAAATCTCACTAATTGAGGTTTCCAGATTTGTTGAGATGAGAGTTAGAGGCTTGGGCGAGTTTTGGAAAACATCACATGGTCTTTTACTTTTTCCTCCCACACTCTCAACATAAAGCCTTTGCAAATGAAATGCTGCAAAATGGTTTCATCTCAATTTCACATCATTCTCTGTGGTGCACCTCCCAGTTATTTCCCTTTGGGATACTATATTAAGATAATTACATTGCAATGTTCAAAAGATTTTCCTGATGATGTCTTTGTATTTCTTTCGTTTTATTTATTTATTTTTTTTTGGTGGGGGGTGACAAGGTCTTACTCTATCACCCAAGCTGGAGTGTAGTGGCACAATCACTGCAGTCTCAAACTCCCGGGCTCAAGTGATTCCTTGCTTCAGCCCCCCAAAGTGCTGGGATTACAATTTTCCTTCATTTTTATTCTCTTCATTTCTTCAGATTGTTCTAAATAAACCCCCTCCCCCCTCATTAGGTTAGGGGCTGGGCACAGAGGCTCAAGGCTGTACTTGTAGCACTCTGGGAGGCTGAAGTGGGTGGATTGCTTGAGCTCAGGAGTTCCAGACCAGCCTCAGCAAGAGTGAGACCCCTGTCTCAAAAATCACCAGGCATTATGGTGGGTGCCTGTAGTCCCAGCTACTCAGGAGGCTGAGGCAAGAGGATTGCTTGTGCCCAAGAGTTTGAGGTTGCTGTGAGCTATGACACCATAGCACTCTACTGAGGGGGACAAAGTGAGATTCTGTCTCAAGAAAAATAAAAGGTGGCAATATAACTGTATAACTATTTGAATTATCACCAAAAGAAAGAAGGTAGACAGGTCTGTAACACACACACACACACACACACACACACACGCATGCACACGTGTTGGTTTCCTGCCACATCCGAGCAGCAGTTTTTATCTGTGAGTCTGCCAGGACATCAACATCCCACATCCTTTCAACTGAGTGAATGCAGCAAACACCCCCTCACACATTTTCAGGGGAGGCTCCCAAACTCTTGTATTATTGTGTCCCTTTTAGCTCTGTTGCAGTGTACACTCCCAAACATGACAGCCTCTTTCTCCACAGATTACTCACGAGGACAAAGTGAAAGGTCTAAAAGGAACTTACAAGCAGGGGAGGTTGAACTGCATTCAGAAACTAATTGCCTTTCAGAGAGCCATTTTCAAGAAAGCACCACTGCCACTTGCTGCAAGATAAGCCCAAAGAACTTGAGAGGGACTGAGACCAGCCGGCTGACTATTTGAACTTGGTGATTTCTTAAGAGCTGGGTTTTCCTTCTAGAATAGTGCTTCAGTTATGGCAGAATGACCAGATGCAGGAGCCCAGACACACAGTGGGGAGTTGCTGCTTGCTCCGGAGAGCACACCATCTTGCTCTAGCCCCCTGGAGCTGCTGAACCATTTCTTTTAAACGGAGAGAGGCTACCCAGAAAAAAGTAAGGTCTAAGAGAACAGAGGTCTTCTCAAGGAGACCCCAAGGATACACCTGTGAGGTCCTCCCCCTGGTGACTCAGCTCTTAGGAATTTGTAGAAACTTAACTTCCTGGGACCTGGAAACTAATGCTTGCTTCCTCTTCCGTAAAAGCCTCTAGTTCTGTAAAAGCCAGAGTACCTTTTTCCAGTTCGATTCAAACTGACCATTGAGAAAGGTACCCAGAGCTGGAACTTTTTGACTGGGGAAACAAAAGAGAAGACCAAGCCAGTCGGAGCACAACCTTTTGAACTCTTCTGTGCCATAGCTCTGCAGGCTGGAATAAAGCCCCTCCTCTTTGAAACATGAGGTTTGGGTGTTGTTTCTCTCTGTTGGGCCTCGTATTCCTGCAATAAAATAAGCACATCATACAATCTCTTCTTCCTACACCACTAGAGTTGCAAGTAGACATGTGGATCTCAGAGCAGGAAGTACTCTTAAATATCAACTGTTCCAGGCTGGGCATGGTGGCTCACACCTGTAATCCTAGCACTCTGGGAGGCTGAGGCGGGTGGATCACTGGAGCTCAGGAGTTCAGACAGAGCAAGAGTGAGATCCCTGTTTCTATTAAAAATAGGAAAAAACTAGTGGGTATGGTGGGTGGCTGCCTATAGTCCCAGATACTTAGGAGATTGAGGCAAGAGGATCACTTGAGCCCAAGGTTGCTGTGAGCTAAGATAATGCTACAGCACTCTACCCAGAGTGACAGAGTGAGACTTTGTGAAGGGGCACAGTCCCCTGCATCCTTGTAAGGTGAATCAGTCTCATTTGTGCTCCTTGAGGTACGAGGCCCTGAGAAGGAACATTTCCAGTACTTGGGCTTGATGTGAGTTTTGGGGGCTATTCGCCCCCAGCTCCAGAAGTGGCCTTGCTGAAAAATGCAGGCAGTTATGCCCTAAAGGAAAGAATGTGCTGGAGGGCCCCACCAAGCCACTGTTGGGGACTGATCACCTGCCTGGGGTAGTGGGCCATTGCACTTTGTTTCCTGTGTCAATTTACACAATAACTTTCAGTTAAGTATATAGGGAAGTAGGCAAACAGAACAGACAACCCAGCACCTTTGTGGTTTATCTCCATTGTTGTTTATCTCCAAGCAGGACATTCTTAGTTTAGAAATGTGCTTTGCTGCTTTAATGCTGACAAGGAATTTTTATGACAGTTTTTGTTACCTTTTGTGTTCTTTATTCTTGGATATTATTATCTGATGATTTGGGGTATATAAAAAAACCTTAGTAAAAATGGGTTTTTGCTGAGTGCCCGAGCGAGCCTCAGTCTTCCCTTTTCAAATCATTCATTTCACCTGTGGTGCTTTCCTCTGCATCACTGACCAAGTAGGCTAGAGGACAGCAACAATTTTGTCTCAAAACAAATAAAAAAAAAATCAGCTGTCCCAGTTGTTTGCCATGGAAACACTTCTGAAACAAACGGGTGGAACATCACCAGAAAAGCAGACAGAGCTGTTCTGGTTGACATGGGGAAAGAGTTGGTCATCCTCACCCCCACAGAGCCTTCACAACAGCCCCATGGAACCTCTAGGTAGCTGTAGTTTGAAAACTCTTCATCTTCTCCAGAATCTTAAACTGGGTTTAGAGTCCTGGCTCTGGCTCACAAAAGTGTTTTTGTTTGGTTCTCCCAATGTTTTAAACATTAGTTTCAACTCTTAAAATCAGTAGATTTTTGCATGAAGATATGGATGCCAGGCCCTTTTAGAAAATCAGAAGAATGAATATGCCTGCACACCTCTCAGCCACGGTGCCTGGGGCTCACTATTGCCTTCACCAGGTCTGGGCACCCATTTAGGTCACAGGCTTGCCTCATTTGGGTTTGCAGCCTTTTGTGAGCTCTGACAGGCCTACCTCATTTTACAAATGAGGCAACAATAATGACCCATCTCGGTAGTGACGATGGCAGGACAAGAATCTAGAGTCTCCAAGTTCAGGTTTGGCGTTGCCTTTTCTACTATGTGTCAGCATTTCTCGCACCGAGGGACCATGGATGTGGTCTTCATGATCCACAAGAACACTTGTCTTTAGAAATGTGTCTGTACTTGACCCACATTTCAGAAACCCTACACTACATGCAGCTACCAGTGGAATGCCTCACAACTACAAATGTATCAGGTTGCTTCTGCTTTATCTTAGAACAGCAGAACTCCAAGGTGGCACACCTCACTATTATGTAAATGTTGATGTGCTGCTAGGCAGGTACTCCCCTGAAACAAAACAAAAGGATACAGAAAAGACGTTTTTAAGCAGTGAGTAGTTCCATTTCCTCCAAACCAACCTCACACAGGGCTCCACAGTTAAGGATATGGAAGGCGAGGCTGCAGGAGAGAGCCCAACCCAGCAGCACTGCTTTCCATCCCAGAGAGGCTGGGGCAGGAGCAGCTTCAGCCTCGACTTCTAACAGTGATTCCAGTATGCTCTGTTGGGAAGTAGCACAGGGTAGATGCTTAGTGAGTAGGCTTGGCAGGTCCACCATTTACTGGTAATGGTGTTTTCATCAAGATGTTTAAGCTCTCTGTTCCTCAGTAGAGTCATCTGAAAAATGGGAATAATATTGACCTGGTGAGGTTATTGTGAGAATTCAGTGAGATAAACTAAATAGAGCTCGGTGCCCAGCACCTCGCAAATACTGAGGGATGTCTGTTAGCATTAGCACAGCAGACTGCTAAAGTGTGCAGTTTGCAAACCACTCTGACATCTTTTCCTCTCATTTTTTCCATGTCACAAATCTATGAGATAAGCAGGATGGACCAGATCCCATGCCAAGAGATAGGAATCTAAGCAGGTCAAGTCATTCAAGGTCATGTGACAAGTACTAAAATCCAGGTTTTCCAGCTCAAGATCCCGTGTTGCTTCCCCTCATCACAATGCCTGCAGGAGACTCGAAGCAGGAGGAATGATCTTTAAGGACTATTCTGAGGGTTAGACAGCCATACATGCTCATATTTAGCGGCAGCAAATCACTCCAGTTAGGGCTGTGAAGGGAAGGAGCTGAGACAGGTGGAGAAACAGAGTTTATACACAGAGAAATGAAGAAACTGCAGCATAACCAGAACAGTGTTCATTTGAACATTTAAAATCCCTGGAAGGAGCGGCACTCAAATTGTGGGCAATTTTCATGCGGTAGCAGTAGTTTCTTATGCGGCAGCCAGAGGCCTTCAAGGTCACTCTGGGCAACACACGAGCTTGACCTGCTGTTTTCAGCACAGGTGTATGGAGTGTGGTGTGGATACCAAGCTGCGGGTTAGGGTGGGAGAAGCGCAAGAGAACAGTCCCAGCTCTGAGCCTTAGTGACTGTGCTTTGCTGGTGAGGGAGTTTAAGGGAAGCAACTGTCAACATTTTCCATGCAAAGGGAACCTGTCAGATTTTCACTGGTAAAAGCCTCAGGATGCTTTTTTCTGGTGTTTCTTAAATTACTGCTTTAGATTCCTGAAATTTTATATTGGAACTAGGCACTGCAGCAAGCTCATTGGGAAAAGAGCTCGAGCAGTCTGGTATTACAGCATGGTCCTAGAGGCAGCAACAGGAAATTGGCACTGGCCTGGACAGGAATATTTTCAGCTTTATGAGAATCCAAATAGGTCCCCAATTTTATTTCCTTTAAGGCTACCGTGGAAGGAATGAGGGCCTCTTTACCCTGCTTAGGGTACTATGAGCATTTTTTTCTCCTCCTGTACTCCCAGCAGCCCTCACCTCACTCCACGCTGATCCCCACCCCATGTCCTGCAGGGGTGTATCAGCTGAGGCAAAAGCTGCAGTAAATCTTTTGAAATAATTTAATGAGCTTCATCTCCTGCAGACTCCATCTATTCTCTGAGGAGGAAATTTTTCCCCTAGCAGGCCATGGTAAGAATTTCAAAAGGGAGAATGTAACATGAGTGGGAAAAATAATTTTTATATCTTTTCACCTCAGGACATGTCCTGCCATCACCCTTCTGAGGACTTAGGGGCCCCAGGTGCAGTACACCAAGGTATTGCATTCTTTCCTGATAGAGGTTGCCAGATGAAATACGGGAAGCCTGGTTAAATTGGAATTTTAGAGAAACAAAAACAACTTAAATATAAGCGTGTGCCAAATATTGCATGGGACATAGAAACACTAGAAAAATGATTCACTGTATATTTGAAATTCAAATTTGACCATGTGTTCTGTGTTATTTTCTGCTAAATTTGGTAATCCTATTTCCTTAGGAAAGCACCTATTTAAGCCCAGTGAGTAGAAAAGAGAAGAGTGCTGGTAATTTGAAGGTTTTTTTTCTTAAATTGAAGAACATAATCAAATATTAAAGATAATTTTTCAAAGGAAGAAAAATTAGTGCGTGATACTAATCATTTTAAGCAGAAAAATAATTTCCTTTTTTGCATGTTCTCTTTCAATTTTTGTCCTTGTGCATTTTTACTTTTTAGGGTTATAATACCGCATCACAACTGTTTATTCCGCTTCATTTTCTTAACATTGTCTCAGGTGCTTTTCATGATTATACATGATTTTTGTAATTATTTTTAAGGGCAACATAATCTTTCATGGATCTAGGTATAAATATCTGTTGAAAATGTTTTTAAAAAAGAATTTCTGTACTCTGAAACATTACATAGTTCTCAATTTTTAAGTTTTTTTAATTTTTAAGTTTTTGGTGTTACCAAATTTAATGACGTATGCTGTATTTCTCTTAAAAAATGTTATGCCTTTCCTCCCTTTATTTTGGGGTTGAAGAAAGTATTTCAACATTTTTTTTAACATGAAGCAATATTTGATTGGATGAAGAGTCTCTCCTTGATCAAACTTTATTTTTTTTATTTTTTATTTTTTGGTAGAGACAAAGTCTCACTTTATTGCCCTTGGTACAGTGCTGTGGCATCACATAGCTCATAGCAACCTCCAACTCCTGGGCTTATGCGATTCTCTTGCCTCAGCCTCACAAGTAGCTGGGACTACAGGTGCCTGCCACAACGCCTGGCTATTTTTCTGTTTTTGCAGTTTGGCCGAGGCTGGGTTTGAACCCGCCATCCTTGGTATATGGGGCCGGCGCCCTACTCGATGAGCCACAGGTGCTGCCCAAACTTTATTGTTTTATTAAATAACCTTTAATCAGTTTCCTCTGAATCCTCCTCCCAACCAGTCCTCAACTTTTAAATTTCCACGTTCATCTTTATATTGCTCAGAGTTAATAATAATCCTGTCAAGTCAGTTAAGCCAGAATCCTCCACCCTCAATATATGATCAGTTTCAAAATCTGATCACTCTTGGTATCTGACCAAGTCCCTCATTCCCCACTGTTCCCCAAGTAATGTGATTACTCTGGACTGCCTTCAACAAGAGTCCTATTAGGTCAATTTAGCAAATAATTACTCTACCCTCTGAAGGGGGTCTCTGAAATCTCTGAAATAAAAAGCAGGGAGCAGCCCTAATGAAAACAAATAGTTTAAAAATTAGCAGAACAAGATTAAGAGCTGAAAGCAAGAGAAAACTGGTATTTGAACAAAGAGAAGAACTTACCCAAGAATAAAGACAAGCAGGTGAGAAACCACAGGTCAGATGGTGCTAGCACCGACCACTCCCTACAAGATATAATTAAGATGCAGAAATTAAGTAGGACTATTACAATAGAAGCTAAAAATAGATGTAACTTATAGGATATATAGGAAGTAAGAGCTTGTGTGGGAGGTGATGTGCCATTTCTGCCACCCCTGTACTGTTCAGCTTTGTCTTAACTTTGTAGAGCTTTTGTCTTTCAATAAACTCTGAGTGTTTTAACATAGTGTATGTCTTCTTCTATTTCATCCTGCTTTTCCTGTCTGCTCAGAAAAAGAGTGACTGCTTGTCTTTACTCTTAGGTAGGGTCTTCTCTTTGTTCAAATACCAGCTTTCTTTTGCTTGTCCAAAAGAAGAGACTCTGGCTAGGGTACTCCCCGGTGTCTCAAAGGGTGCTTCTGGAAAGGAAGGCTGTCTGTAGCCCAAAAGGGTGACAACTAGGGCTTTTCTCTATACTTTGTCCATGAGAAGCAGTTGCTATTGTTAGAGGGAACAGTCCTAAGCCAGAGGTTGATCCTGGCCTGCCCTTGTCTGTTCTAGTATGTGTTGGTGCTGCTGGTTTTAGTGTTTCTTACCGGTGTGTCTTTCAATTTTTTGACCACCCAAGAACCTGTGATTTAAAGTTCTAGCACACTTTCACCTCCATTGACTTTCCACTCTGCTCTTTGCCTACAAATCCCTCTTTTTCCTTGTTCTAATCAGAGTTAAGCCTAATCCCTCTAATCCACTGAAAAGCTCCAATAGTCTCCTTTAATAAAATTTGCCTTACCATTTTAACAAGTGCTATGAATGATTTTATTAGTTATGGTGCCACAACTTTAATAGGATCACATTCATCATTGGACCCATCCATACCCCGTACTCAGGACCTTAAGTACCCACCTTTGAAGCCTGTGTCTTTACTCCGGATGATCAGGGATCCATTGGTGTGTCAGATCCTTGAACCAATTCTCTGGACAGTCCACCGAAGCATGGTTAGGATGGATTTTGATTTTTTAAGAGTCTGAGAACACTCTAGAAGCTGGGTGAGAGTCCCTGATAAACAGAGGTTGGGTTAGAGGTCCAGGCAGGCAGTTACTTGTAAGAAGCTGAGTTCGGGGCCTGGGCTTCCTTTTTTCAAAAGTACCTGCTGGTCTGGAAATTTTTCTTCCTGGTTTTCTGTCTCCAGTGGGGATTACTCCCTTACTCCCTGAGGTGGAAATCTCTCTTTCCAACTCTTTCTCTCAAGTAGAGTTTCACTTTCTGATTCCAGACTGGAAAATTCTTCCTGGTTCTTTGTGAGGCCTGTTTTGTTTGATCCTGTTTCTTCCCTAAGAACTTCTCAGCTGGCTGAAACCACTTTCCCTAATCACTGCTGATTATACACGCTGCCGACTGTTTGCTTCCTTGTTGGCATAATTCTACCAAAGACAATGTCAAACTTCCTTTGGAAAATTAAAATCCCCCAAATAGCTTCTCTTCGACCTCTTCCTTCCCATTGCTTCTGCTCCTTCCCTCCTTTTAATCTTCCCTTCTCTTCCCTGAGTCCTCTGGTCTGAACCCCTAACCTCTTCCTCCCTTTGTCCAGCCCACAGGAACTTTCCATTCTCTCTTCCGACCCTCAGTCCCCTACAGCCACTTGAGCCCCCCCACAGTGGGGGCTTTCAAGAGAGGCAGGCTGTAAAGGCTGAAAAGAAAAAGAAAAAGCTAATTAGAGGCAGATTGGATATTTTATCTACTACTCAGCTAGGCTTTGGAGATAACCAAATAGCTGCGTGATGTCCCTGAGTCTCCTCCCTACGATGTAGTCCACAGCCTCTGTAAGATTATCTATCAGGGCAAATGAGTCTCTTGCAAGTCTGCTCCACAAATATGGGTAAAGAGCCTTAGCTCTCGTATTGAAAGCTAATATCTCTTTGTATGTCTGTTATATATACATGATATTTTCTTACATCTGGATGGTATTACCTAATTAACTTAAAAAATCCCTTAAAGGAGTTTTATTCAAATTGTCTTAGAGATAAATGAGTACTTATATAAATTAAATATCCCTGAAACTCCCGGAAATATAGGAATTAACCCAAATGTTTTTCAAGTTCATATGACTTGAGTAAATCTTTTGTAAATAAGATTCATTTAACATAATTGGTTTAATAAAAATAGTTGTGTCCTCTAAGTTATCAGCATTAAACATAATATGTGCATACATTTTTATTTTACTTTCAAATCAAGTTTACTAGTCAAATCAAGTTAGAAATAGTTGTGCTGCTGGCAGTTGGAGATCTGAGGGTGTCTGGCTCTAGCTACCACCCGCCTTCCTTCTCCTTTCTTGTTGTGGTCAAGACTCAAACTCAGCCCACTTCCTCTTTTGTAGCGTAGAAAGTAACTAAATTAGGGGCAGGCGTCTTGCTGACACTTTACTGTCTAATGACTGGTTTCTGTTCCATCAGTAAACCAGTGTGCCAGTAAACGGTGGTGATATTTAGAGGTGAAGGCAGTTCCAGGGTGTACACAGCCAGGGAAATGGAGTTGCTGCCTTGATCATTTGATGGGTCTAACCTCAGGGCATTTTGTAAGTGTTTGGCTGAGTGTTAAACAGCTCTGATTCTCTATGATTTATTACACATTTCTTAAGAAAAAAAAAAAAACAGAACCAGTGAAGTTTTGGCTGTGAAAGGGGAAGTACAGGATTTGCTGGTGAGTCTATCAAATTTTGAGCTTTATTTCCATAGTTGCATAACAGCAAAATAAATAAATTCACTTTGCTCATTCACTTTGCTACATCATAGGGACAGGGGGTGGGGAGGGATGCACCATTGCCTTATCACAACCTATTATTACCTAGCTCATGTTTATAACAAACAAAGCCCACTTTTGCAATAAGTGCAAATTACACTAATTCTACTTTTTCTATAATACTCACCAGAGATTTTTCTGATCAAGCATAAAGCCCTCATCTTGATTACTCACCTATGCAGAGAGTGGAGTGTGAGTTGCTCTGCTGAACTTAGCTCTCAGTTTTCTGCCCTTTGAGTCAAATTATGCACTTTTCATGAGGCTTCATATAATTTATTTCATTGAAAATACTAAGGGCTGATTTGCTAGATCACTGAAGCCTGTAGTGATGTCTAATAAATGTTTGAAAAGGATCATCATGAAATAATCTCCTTTCCAGTCTACGTGCCTAATGGGAAAAACACAGAGGCAAATTGTCTCCATTTCTTGTTAAGCCCCAGCAATGGGAACAACAGTTCTTTCTGACTCAATTCCCCAGGGAGCCTTCCTTTTTCAACTCTACAGATGAATAAGCCTCACATGCTAATTAGGACCTATCGACCCCCTAATCAGCTCAGAGATACTGAAAAGCAACCTTTTATTAGTAATTTCTGGTTAGCGTACTTACTGTCTTGAAAGAACTTGTTTTCTCCTAATTTAGAACAGTCCCCTGGGCTTTGCAATGTTTGCAGGAGCTTGGTAAACAGTCTGTTCTGACACATTGCAGTTTCTGTTAGCTTCACACCAGGATCCTCATCAGATCTAAAGACCAAGGAGTGAATTCATTAATATCTCCTAGACAGGGCCCTGCCCTGGTCTAGCAGTAACTGGGACTGAGACAAAGAATGAACAGGAAACACCCTGAGAACCTCAACTTTGGATTACTTGGAAAATAAGCACTTGTCTCTTTCTCTCTCTCTCTCTTTTTTTTTTTTTTTAATTAAATCATAGCTGCGTACGTTAGTGCAATCAAGGGGTACAATGTGCTGGTTTCATATACAATCTGAAATGTTTTCATCAAACTGTTTAGCATATCCTTCATGGCATTTTCTTAGTTATTGTATGAAGACATTTGTATTCTGCATTTAGTAAGTTTCACCTGTACCCTTCTAAGATGCACCATAGGTCTGGCCCCACCAATTACTCTCCCTCCACCCTAACCTCCTCCCTCCCCTCCCTTCCCATATTCTTGTGCTATAGTTGAGTTATAACCTTTATATGAAACCTTTAAATTAGCTTCATAGTAGGGCTGAGTACATTGGATACTTTTTCTTCCATTCTTGAGATACTTTGCTAAGAAGAATATGTTCCAGCTCCATCCATGTAAACATGAAAGAGGTAAAGTCTCCATC
>CAUYON010210513.1:0-31811 GCA_963573935.1 Arctocebus calabarensis | reverse complement strand
CCCTCTGTCTCCTCCTATTTCTCTCCTCTGTCTCCTCCTGTCTGCCCCCTCCTCTAACTCTTCTTGTCTCTCCCCCTCTTTCTCACTCTCTTCCTCTTTCTCCCCCTCTATCTCCCCCCTCTCTCCCCCCTCTGTCTCCTCCTGTCTCTCCCCCTCTGTCTCACTCTCTCCCTCTGTCTCCCCCTCTGTCTCCTCCTATCTCTCCCTCCTCTCTCCTCCTCCTGTCTGCCCCCTCCTCTATCTCCTTCTGTCTCTCCCCCTCTCTCACTCTATCCCTCTTTCTCCCCCTCTGTCTCCTGTCTCTCCCCCTCTGTCTCACTCTCCCCCTCTCTGTCTCTCCATCTTTCTCCCCCTCTGTCTCCTCCTGTCTCTCCCCCTCTTTCTCACTCTCTCCCTCTCTCTTCCCTGCTGCCTCTTTATCTCTCCCTGTGTCCCTGTAGTCACATGTTCTCTCTGCCACTTTTCACACTCCTGCCTTCTTTTTGTAAGAACTTGTGATTCAATCTGGATGATCTGAATTAATCTCCCAATTTCAGTAAAACCAATTTAATCCCTTCTGTGGAATCCTGTCTGCCATGTTAAGGTAGCATTGTAAGAGAGCCCACTGGGTTCGGGTGTGGGTGGGCTGTGTCCAGCAGGGTACTAGCACACTGTAGTAGAGGGTGCTGCCTTTTGATTTCTTCAAACTCTGAGTCCCCTGTTCTGCATGTCTTTTTCCACATGGGCAGTTGAAAGTTAGTCATTCTATATCTTTATAATCTTAGCCATGGGTTTGTCGTCCCTCTGATTAGAAAGTTCAATTTGAATACATAAGTAGTTGCCATACATTTTTTAATGTTAAGTAATATTAACTTTGCATCTATTAATTTATGAAAAGCAAATGATGGAAGTCCAAAAAGTGACAAAGAGGCTAAAATGTATTCTTTTATTTATTATTCTTCTATGTTAATAGAAAAGTAACAAATAATTGAATATTAAAAATAAGGACACAGATTATTAGGTACTATGATATATAGTAATAATATGGTATAGTCATATAATACACTATTATACATAGATTATACATTATAGTAATATAGTATAGTAATAATATACTAATATAGTATATGATAATAATAATATACTATCTGTTCCGTGAAATGGTCAGGTTTAAATACATTATGTTTGTCAGGAGTGGGGAAGAGATATCAGGTTTTTCCTGGCTCTTGGTCTCCAGTACCAAAGAAAGGTTACTGGTTCAGAGTCAATGGAACAAATGAGCAGACAGACCACGCATGTGCAAGCAGGCAAAGTACCAAAGTGTATTAAAAGATAGTACATTCCCAAGGAGGAATGGGTCAACGCCCACAGGTGGAGGAGACGTGGAGTTTAACAAGATTCATCCTTTTATGCTGATTCTCTAATTCATGTTAAGTGGTGGTGGGGGACGGAATATTCATGGTTTTTCTTAAAAAGGGGTAAAAAATAGCTGGAATACTGAACCCTCCCCTTTTCTATCCTTGCAAGGCAATTTCTGGGGGGTGCCATGGTATTTGTAAATTTTCATGGTGCTAGTAGGTACGATTTTTATTGTGTTAACGAGGACAGGTCATTTAGGGTCACTTACTTCAACTGTGACCATGTTAAAGGACTTTGTTATGTAGCCTTGAACATATCTCTACTTTGTGGCCTTTCTATCCTTTTCTGATTGGTTGGTCCTTGGAGACCGTCTATCATATACCAAACATCGGCTCAGTCCTTGAGGACCCCCTTAACATGTCATCTGTTCTTTCTTAGGAGCCCCCTCTGGTCAATTTGTTCCTTCCTCCAAGTAGACAAATATCTCCTAGCATTGTCTATCTTCCCAATGCACAACCCATAGAAAATGCATCTGTTCCCTTTCCTCCTTTTCCCAATGTAACTATATTTAAAGATTAGAGCCAACCAAAGTATATAATGGCATTAATGTGAGGCATGACAAAAGGGGAAAAATATAATGGTTCCTGGGATTGGCATCTAAGAGCTAAAAGAATAGAAATACTATTAACTGAGATGGGAAATACTAGTGGCAGCCAGTTGTGAGGGGTCTTGGAAATCAAGCATTCACTATGGTACATAACTGAAATGTATCTTGTTTTCTCAGATGAAGACTTCAGATGGAAAATCCAATCAGAAAGGGAAGAAAGTTGGTTTGAAAATTTAAACTGATTCTCTTCTAACGTAGTAATGATACAGGAAGCCCTGAAATTGGATGAGATACCTGAGCCGTGCAGTGAATGAGACAACTGGATGGGGGGGTGGGAAGGAAGACAAGGGATGTCCCCAGGCCTCAGCACTGGTACACTGGCATATTTTGAGTTTTGAAAGAGTCAAACCTACCAAGAAAGGAGACTAAGGATGGTGCTAATAAAACAGAGAATATCCAGATAAGATAGAGGCCTAGGATCCTAATAACAAAAAGAGTTTGAAGCAGGAAGGAGTGATCAAATGCACCAAAGGCTGCTGAGGGGTTGAGCAGATAATGTTTAGATGTGGCAAGATAGAGGTAATTGGTAACCTTCAGATTTGGGGGACCTGAACCTTATATAATATATTTTTTTCATTTTTATGAATGAAAATATGAAATAGAAATTTTGCACCAAAAACTAAACACAGGTATACAAGTGACTACATAAAATGAGAACAGAAATAAAAGAGTATTACACATTTAAAGAAAACCAAAAAATACAAAAGATACTGTAAATTACAGGAGATACTAATTGTGTTTACCATTATTGTACATAACTTTCATAACTTTTCAATGCAGCCATAAGCCATTATGTTTTTTTCTTTTACATTTTTGTGGGATATATACTCCACCTCTTTTGTTGTTTTTTTTTCTGAGACAGAGTCTCACTTTGTAGCGTGCTATGGTGTCATAGTTCACAGCAACCTCAAACTCTTGGGCTTAAGCAAGTCTCTTGCCTCAGCCTTCCAAATAGCTGACTAAAGGTGCATGCCACTATGTCCAGCTATTTTTAGACATGGGGTCTCCCTCTGGCTCAGGCTGGTCTCAAACCTGTGAGCTCAGGCAATCCACCTGCCTTGGACTCCCAAAGTGCTAGGATTATAGGTGTGAGACACTGTGCCCAGGAGTATATATGTATATACACACTCCATCTTTTAATATGACAACATTCATTTTCTAAACACAAAGTAAAAATATCATTTTTTTTCCTTTCAACTAGTTTTGTTTATTAAAATGTAATGCTTCTATTTATTCCAGAATCATTACGGTAACTGAGTGCCAAGTACCCTTCTTATAGATTATTCTTTTATATAGCTGAACAGTGCTTATTTAATAAAACAAGCAGGTGCTTATAATTAATTATTGGTAGTAGGTTATTCTAATTGTGGGGTTAAAAATTACATTGGAATATGGGACTTGTTGCCAGTTGGGTAACATCATTAGCTTTTCTTTTGTTTTGATTTGAAACTTGTAAATGAAGTAAAATTTGATAATTTAAAATGTTGTCCAAAAAAAAATCAAGATTAAATTAATATTTGTACCAAAAACGAATCTTAAATATTAATTCTCAGCCATCTTTTATGCTCAAGAGTAGAACAGTTGATATTTTGTAAATGTGAGCAGACTTTCCTGCCTGTGTCAAAAAATCTTGTTTATGAATCTTATTGGTATTGGTTGGGGTTCTGAAAAAAACAAAAACAAATAATGCCCAAGTAATAGTTCTTTCTGAATGTAAAACTTAGAGCCATGCAAAATTTTATCGCACTGAGTAGAAAATACAAGTTCTAGAAAAAAGTTTCCCTTCATTTCAAAGCATTTTTTACTATAATAATGGCTTTGAAAGAAGAGGTTTAATTTGGGGGGTGACAAAATCAAGGAATTGTTGGCTTGAGTTTCTGTGAGAAAATATAATTCATTTATGTGAAATAAGTAACAAAAAGTTGGTTTTAGTTAATTCTATTAATATTGAGAATTTTTTTGTCTATCTTACCTCAGTTTCAACAAATAAGTTTGCCTGCATGCTGGACATGCTTTAGTACATAAGAATAGCCAGTGAATAACATCTACTGGCTTTTGGGAATGTGGGTCTCAGAGTCACTGTTGATTCCTAAAGTTCTCAAATCATGTTCTTATCAATACCCCCCAGCCTTCCAAGTACCCAGCTTCTTAAAGAACAACATATGTAGGACTAGGACCCACTGGCTGTTCAGTTTGGGGAAACAGATTGAGTCTCGACCTTTGGTCATGATTTTAAGATATGTGGAAAGCAACAAAGAATTGGATGGACTCTTTTGTGAAACAGTGAAAGCATATATATGTTTGTCCCTTGAGTGTAGAATTTGTGTTTTATTTTGTAATTCTGTTAGCAAACACGATGGTTAAAATAATATATTTGTATATAATTTAGAAGCTTCATTTTATAATTTTCCTATTCCATGGTATGATAATGCACTTAATAATTTGGGAGTTGGGTGGAGTATTATGTTTAATTGGAGCTGTTATCAGGAAAGAACCCCTCATAAATTAAAAAAAAATTCTCTTTTAAAAGATCTGATTTTTAGTTCTTAAAACTATTGTCTCTTAAATTCCCCAAATTAAAATTCTTTTATTTTTAAATCAGAATTACTAATGACTTGACTTTTGAGAAGGGTTTTTTTAATCATAAAACTGTTTTTATTTTTTTGTAAAGTAAGTCATTTGTTCATAGATCATAATCATAAATACATTTATATCATTGTGGGATTCAATGTGGTGATTATTTGTATAAATTGGCATGCTTACATACTACTAATCAACATAGCCTTCACCTCATTTACCCAATTACAGCATTAAGACAATGTGTTCTACAAATGATAGATCCAACTTGTACTTGCAATATGCTCCATAGATGTGGTCCCCTACTAATCCCCTCTCTATCGACCCCCACCTCCTCTCTCTCTCTCCCCTTCCATCCTTCATCCTAGGCTATAGCTGGGTTTCATTTTTCATAATGCAAGTGTGAGTGATTATAAATTGGTTTCACAGTAGTCCTGAATACATTGGATATATATATATATATTTTTTTCCATTCCAGAGATACTTTACTAAGGGTTTGTTAGAAACAGGTCCTACATTTAAACTTTTTTCTTTAAAACATGGTATTGGATATTAACTTTTACACTCTTCTGAGCCCTGTTAATATCTATAATGTATTTTGAGAGATGATTGGAAAGGTAAATATTCTAAATTTGACATGGCTTCTTTTGGACTCAGAAAATACAAATCAGATTTTTCAAAGTAGAAACATATACTTTTTAACTTTATTTTATTTATGTAACTCATTATTAATAATGTCACCAGCTTTTAAAAAATTATTCTCAAGTTGGGGAAACCTCCATTAAGTTTCAGGATTAGCCAAATTTTTGTGCTTAAACTACTCTGACATACTCTTTGAATTGAGGACACTCATTTACCAGTTTCTATGAGATGTCTGTATTGTACTGGCTTATTTTTTTGTTTTATGCTATCTCTATCATATTTCAAAAAGAAACTTAAATGTTTTTCCAGTGTGTTCATAGGATCCTTTTCTTCATTGAATGGATTGTTAAACACATTATGTATACTGAAAATGTATTCATTCCTTTTAATTCTTAATGAATTAGAGTTTAGGGGAAGACCTGAGAGACTATTTTGAATACAATTTTATTTGATGATTTAAAATTTTTATTAATTCTATTACTCATCCCTATTGTTTTATGCTTTAATAATTTTTATCTGAATTTTTCTCAGTTCTTTAATAAATAAATTTACAGATGACATATATGACCAAATGAGAAATGTGTTACTTATCACATTTTTTTTTTAGAGTGCTGTGGCATCATAGTTCATAGCAACCTCGTGATGTTGGGCTCAAAAGATCCTCTTCTGTCAGTCTCCCCAATAGCTGCGACTATAGGTACTTGGGATAAACGCTGGAAAATTTTCCTGTCTTTAGTGGAGATGGGGGGTATTGCTCATGCTCAGGCTGGTCTCAAATTCCTTAGCTCAGGAGATCCACCTGCCTCAGCCTCTTAGAGTGCTAGCATTACAGGCATGAGCCACTGTGCTTGGCTTACTTAACTATGGTTTGTAGAAGGAGTCTAAGAGGACTCTCTGCGCTACAATGAAATAATATTTTTCTAAATTATCTTCTCTTGGCCACCTAGAGACTGCTTGACTCAAAGGAAAGTGTGAAGGAAGTCAGAATGTTCTAAGTTATGCCAACTGCTGTCAACTTACTTTTTTTTTGCAAATATTGTGAAGACGTATGTTCATGTGAAAACATCTAGGTCCTCCCATGACCTCCACAGAGGCTGATCAAAGCCCAGGGCCCTGCAAATGCATCTCTGTTGGCAATGGTCCAGTAATGTGATGGGGCTGGCCGACTGATCAGGCTGAGAGAAGGAAATGATGCAGACACAGTAACCTAGATGCCAGTGTGTAAGGACTTTGCTTCAAAAGGGAGCAAAGAAATGTATTGGGCTCGTAGAGAGGTATAAGGGAGAAAGCATATCTTTTTGTTGTTGCTTGTTTGTTTTTATGAAGGAAATCAGCTGTTCTTATAAGAGAGCAGGAATCAACTACAGCATGAGGGAAGCAAAGTAGATAGATATGAAGGTAGGAGGTTATAGGATTGGCTGGGGCAAGATAAGAAAGCTTTTTCCTGAATGTCTTTATTTGCTGTTTCACATACCTATATTTGAGATCATTCTCTAACAGGCTTGAGGTCCAAAATTTATAAAATAGCTATCCAGGGTACTGGGAGACTGAATTGATGTGTTATTTACGATAGAATTGCTGAAAATGCTGGGGGTCCACTTGATGTTTATGGACATAGATTTAAAGTGAGATCTGTCATCTTAATCTTACTGCTTTTCTAGATTCAGCTGCTCGTATACAATCCCAAAATTAATAGAAAAAATACTTAAAACATTGTTTGAATTTTACTGTGTGAATACACTGAATGGAAAGATGAGCCACAGAATTGGGAAGGTATTCAAGAACAACATAATTTTTAATTAACTTATTATTTATTTAGTTAGTTGTTAGAGTCAGTGCCTTTCTCTGATACCCAGGCTGGGCTGCAGTGGTACAACTGAGGCTCACAGACACCTCAGAACCCTGGGCACTAACAATCCTCTTCAGTCTCCCAACATCCTGGGATTATAAGCATGAGTCACTGTACACATTCTAAAAAAAAAACCTTTGTAGGGATAGGGTCTTTCTATGTTGCTCAGGTTGGTCTGGGACACCTGATCTCATGCTACTCCAGAGACTGAGGCAGGAGGATCCCTTGAGCACAGGAGTTTAAGCCTGAAATGAGCTATGATCACACCTCTGCATAGGTGAGCATAGGTGATGAAAAAAGACCCCATTTAAAAAAAATGAGCAAAAGGAACTAAGTAAGGTTAAAAGGAAAGTGAATTTTCAGGCAGCTAATGAACAGTGAAAAAATATTAGCATCAGTTATTGGAAGGCATTGATAAGATAATGTAACTTTTTGATATGATTTTATGAAACATAATGATAGATACAAAAAGTTGATAAGCAGTCAGTGTGTATATCAAGCACTGCTCCTGACAAGTCATAAGCAATTTTTTTTTCACAATTTATAGTCATTCAATTGTGCAAGCCTTAATAAATTATTAATGAAAGAAATGAAGGGCACAGATTTTCTGAAAAGATGCATTAAAAACAGAGAACAAAGGTTAAAATACAAAAATCTGACATTTGTCATTCACAGCTGCCTAAAAATTTTTTAATGTTCCCCCTATATTTTGAGTGTCATCCATGTGTATCCTGAATTCTCAATGCAGAATACAGTGAGCTGGGTGATAGGATAGGTGAATCAATGAATGAATATGTGCAACCTTTACTGTATCACACTGGAAAAAATCTTACAGGTACACATGGAAAAGTAAGACATGGTTGCCACTGAGTGAGAGCAATCTAACCAGAAACCTTTAATGCTGGTCAGCTAATGTTGGAGCTGAATTTCGGGAACATGACCTGCTGCAGGGATGAAAGGAATGGATAATCAGTATTCCTCTCCTTTTTGTCTCATCCACACCAACCTGCTCATAATCCTTCTCAAGGGCAGCCTGTTCCACGGGCCTCTCCATTTCTCCATCCTCTCACCCACATACCAATGATCAAAGGCATATATCTAGTGAAACTGGTGGTTCAGAAGAGGCCAGGCCTCAACCCTCAGCAATGGTACAATGCTCAGCATGAACACAGCTGTCTGTACCTGGGCCAGGTCTCCACCAGGTACCTCAGTGGGAAGCTAGTAATTGATGCCAACCTTGAAGCCAGTGTGATGCCAATCCACAAACTGGATCCTGCACTTGATCTTTATGGTGGCAATGGTAGCATTGACCCCTTTAGAGGCCGTGTCACCACAGCCCAATAGGCAGCAATCCATGTCTTTACTGTGGCAAGGGTCACATTTCACCATCTGGTTGGCTGGCTTGAAATAAGCATTGCATTGGCGATATGCAACAGAAAGCTGTTCATAGTGGGCTTTCTCAGCAGAGATCATAAGGGCATATGTGGTGAGAGGGAAGTGGATGCAGGATAGGACACTAGGTTCATCTGGAATTCTGCCAGGTAAACCTTCAGAGACCCCGTCCAATCTGAGGAAGCAGTGATGGAGGACACAATATGGGTGGAAGGTGGTTCGGTTCATGTAGGCCAGGCCCTCAATATTGAGGTTTCTACAACAGATGTCATAGATGGCCTCATTTTCTACCATGAAGGCACAATCACAGTGCTCCAGGGTGGTGTTGGTGGTGAGGATGGAGTTGTAGGGCTCAATGACAGCTAGGCAAATCTGGGAGACTGGGAAAATGGAGACCAGCTTGAACTTCTTGCCATAATCAATAGAGAAGTGATCCAGAGAGTGAACCCCCAGCATCACTTCTCCCACCAAACCTGTGGAAAAGCAAGATCCTGTAAAGATCTGTGCACTGGTTGGCCAGCTTGTGAATTCTGGTTCAAGATGAGGTCAGTCAATGATCTTGCCAATGGTATAGGGTCTATAGGAATAGTTAACGGCAGCATCTCCCCCTGATGAGCTGCTCAGGGTAGACGAGCTGGTGGTAGGTATTGGTGCAAACTTCATCAATCATTGCATATTCCAGGTCTACAAACCCTGCTCTGTGCACATACTGACACCCATCTCACCAAAGAAGGTGTTGAACGAGTCATCTCCTCTCCCATTGGTCTTTTCAGTTGGCATTTGGCTACTGGGCTAGGTGCTATGTTCCAGGCAGTCGAGCTCCCAGAGGCATTGCCAGTGTAGACACCAGCCTAGCCAATGTGGATGAAGATGTACTCACACATGGTGATTACGGGAAGGAGGCCAACTTTCCAGAACAGACACCGATTACCATGCCCCCAACTAAAAATCAAGGTAAGTAATTTTTACTTACTCTGCTTAATTTTCTTATGTAACACTGTATTTTTTTCTGTGTGTAGATTTCACATATCTTTTTCTAAATGTATTACTAATTATTTTATGGTTGGTACGAACATAAATGATAATTTAAAATGTTTATTTTCAATTTGTTTATTGCTAATATATAAAATAGCAATTGATGCATTGAACTTTTATCTGCTGCCAGACTGATAAATTCACTTAATAATTCTGGTAATTTTTAAAGTATATTTCTTTGCCTTTTCCACTTAAACTATCTTTCCATGTGCAAGCAGAATTCCCCCCCACCTCCAGCATTTAGTATATAAGTTAGACTAGTTTGCAGTACAAGGTGGAATTGAAAGTGGGGAGAAGGCCATGCGCTTGTCTTCTTTGGAGAGGTTTCTTTTCAGTTCTTCTTAAAATCCTTTCTCCATCTGATTCCTAGGACAACACTGAGGCCCACTGATTCGTATTCTCAGTCTCTACCCACTGCCTCCTCTCTAGGAGGTGTTGGAATGAGGCCCTGGGCTCCACACCTGACCTTCTTTCTGATCTAGCCACACTCATTGCTCACTGTTGGCATCCAGTCTCATAGATTAAATGCCATCTTTGATAGGAAGGCCTCCCCAACTGGCCTCTAGCCTGACCTGTGCTCTGAAGCCCAAGATGCTTTAGCTAACTTCCTAACTGCACACCACCCCTCTCCTTACCTGGGCTGCAGCTAAGTTTTCCACATCTTTCTTCTTACATGTGACCGGAAAGAACACGATGGTATTGATGGTTTGGATGAGTTCCAGCTACACAACACAATTAAACAACAGGGCAGCAAACAATTTTTGTCATGAAGTTCTGTGTGGAAACCCTCTCCAATGCACATGCAAACAAAAAATTACGTGGAATCCTTCATAATTTTTATGACATGAGAATGCTAAGGAAACATTAGTGTGTATTGTATGCACATATCACAGGATATATGGCCTTTTCACATAGGTACTCAGTAAGTTTTAATCAATATTTTAAAAAGCTTTTGAAAAATCAATTTCAAAATAAATATATCCTTCATTATTCTGTACAGTAGATATGTTCAAGATGGTTCCACTACAAATATTTTTAAGATTTCAGTTATTATTATTATTATTATTATTATATTGAGACAGAGACTCACTATGACCTCCTCAGTAGAGTGCTATGGTGTCGCAGCTCATAGCAACCTCCAACTCTTAGGCTTAAGTGATTCTCTTGTTTCAGCCTCCCAAGTAGCTGAGACTAAAGGCACTCATCACAACAACCGGATATTTTTTGTTGCAGTTGTCTTTGTTTACCTGGCCCGGGCTGGTTTCAAACTCAACAGCCTCAGAGTATGTGGCTGGCACTGTAATGTGCTATGGGCACTGAGCCATACATTCAGATTATTTTTTCATGAAACATAACAAATGGATAAAAACCTAAAACTGAAATAACATTTACTGTAAACCCAAGTCTGATCTCTTAAAATAATAACATAAAGCCTCCTAAAAAGATACAAGGAACTAGATCTATGTGGGATGGCATGTGAGGGATAGCCGAGAATTCCCATCTCCCTGTGCAGTTCTGGGCTGTGGCCATGACACACATTGTATTTCTTTTTTAATAATTGTATTGAATCATAATTATGTACATTGGTGCAATCATACACATTGTATTTCAATCCAGATTAGCAACTATGAGTAAAATTACTCCTTATTTTAAATCTGCAAAAAAGTCTATTAAAGAGTTATGATAAGATCATTACTAAAAAGGGACTACAATGCAAAGTAATAAAAATGCTCCCCACAGCCCGCATTCCTTATGTCGAATGTGACAGGAATAAGCCCCTCCATCCCAACAAATGTGCTCACCAGGGTCAGGGTGTTTCTGACAATCTACCAGCCTACATGGATATATTTACAAGGGAATGTTGTCTTTCACTGAGCTGCCTGATGAGCAGTAACACACAGATAGGAGCAAAAACTGGAAAAGAGATTTCAGGCCCCAGGTTCTCAGAGGCAGCTTTTCCAGGAGGCAGACAACTGCCCAAGGGAGCTGCCTGTTAGTCAGTCTCAGGGAAATGGCTCCAGCACTGGATGACTTACGATCTATCAGTTTCCTTCTCCTATAAAAATTACTTTTCTGGGGTGGCATCTGTAGTTCAAAGGAGTAGGGCGAGACCCCATATGACAGAGGTGGCGAGTTCAAACCCAGCCTTGGCCAAAAGCCACCCCCACAAAAAAAGTACTTTATTACAAGTCCCCATTTCTGGCAGCCATTTATAGAAGTTACTCATGCTATAGGGATTGGTGGAAGAGAGGCAGAAAAATGACTTGCTTAGTTAAATTTATTCTTACTGAGGTCATTAATGAAGCCTCCTTTCCAGATTATTTTTCAGAAATAATGCTTTATTTAACATTCAGTTCTAAGTACTAGATCTCAGGTTAATAAAAAAAAAAAAAAAAACCCTACAAGTCCCATGATTGTCTCTTCCTCTCAAGTGAGTCCTTCACAGAAGAACATTCCCTCTTTCCTTCCAGTTATCACGAACATCTCAGTCCCCGGGACAACATACTCCTGGTAGCAAGTAGGCTTCAGAAGAGACTGAGCAGCAGACAGAGTTTGAGGAGATAAATCCTCCTGAGTTCCACTGTGAATTGCACATGGGTGTGAACAGCTGTCAGCAGGTCCCCAGACACTTTGGGTGACCCTAAGAGTCTAGCAGATAACGCCATCATCTGAACAGGTAAGCAGTGCCTCTCCACACTTTTGGTACCGTTTTAGAACTGGACAGGGACACTAACTACACTAGCTGGTCCCTTCCTAGTAGGGACCAAACAGAAAATTTAGAAACAATATCTACATGGACAAATTTTATTTGTGTCATGGCCTGACACTGCCAGAGTTATAAAGACAACTATTTTGCCAGGTTGTCATACAGTAGATAGCAAAGCTAAGAGATTTTGAGTACGTTAGACTTGAGGTAGTGAATGGAGACCCAGGGAGCAGTGCAGTTTTCTGTAAGTGTGGAGAAAGGATAAGATAGAGCTGCCTAACAGATAGGGAAGTACTTAGGTCTGATGCTTTGAGTCTTATCTCAGAACAGGAAGGGCAGAAGGCATCTAACAGGATACACAACTCATGAAAGGGCTTTCAGGAATGAAGTGGCCATTGGTCTTCCTTCTAGTTCCACCTCTTCTCAGTAAACAATTCCAGGATGAACCTTACCAAAAAATCCTTCCAGGGGAGTGAGAATAGGAGGTCTTGCATAAGAGCAGATGTCTGAGTCCACAGCCCTGGGTAGCAGGAAAAAGAACCTTTGTCCCAGGAAAAAGAATATTCCCAGATTAGCCAAGTGAAAACTTCCTGAGATGTGACAAACAAGTCTTCCCCTCACAAAGCTCAGTATACTTCGGTTCCGTCTTGGGGCTGAGAATGAGAAAAGTCACTCGCTATTCTGTCCTCTGGCATTTTGTGATGCACACTGAAGCTGCAATGAATTCCTACATGAACCGTTATGTTCTCTGGAGGACAAGAATAAAAAATAAAAATAGGTCACTCACCACCACCTATTTCCCTGTCAAGAAGTTACTAAGATATAATTACTAAAGCTAGAAGTTTCTTTCATGTAGGATACCAAAGCTTACCTTTTCTTAAGAACTAGCATAAATAAAAAATTCTCTGGAAAAAAAATAATCTAAGTGGATCAGTAACTTGAATATAAAAGTTAAAAGAATAAAATTCTTTGAACATTGGGAAAATCTTCATGGCCTTGGATCTGACTATGGCTTCTTAGATATGACACTAAAAGCATGGCCAACAAAAGAAGGGGAAAACCAAAAAAAGTGGACTTTATCGAAACTGAAGAGTTTAGTGCATGAGAGGACCTTGTCTGGAAAGTGAAAAGATGACTTCAGAACGGGAGACAATAAATATTTACAAATAATATATCTGAGAAGGGACTAGTATCCAAAGTATGTAGCAAACCCTAATAATTCAACAACAAAAATACAAATGATACAATTACAAATGGGTGAAGGAAATGAACAGAAATTTCTCCAAATTAGATACAGATCCACTTTAGTGTAGTAGTGAGTGTAAAAGGCCAACTTGCACATGAAAAGATGATTTTAATATCACTAATCATTATTATGGAGATGAAATGAAAACCACAATGATTTACAATTTCTCACCCATAAGATGGCAATCTTTGAAAATAGAAAAAAAGGCCTTGCAAAGATGTGGAAAAATTGGAACTGCTGGTAAAATGGTATAACTACTAGCTGTAGAGATTAGTTTTCATGGTTCTTTAAAAAGTAAACATAGACTTGGCACCTGTTGCTCAAGTGGCTAAGGCACCTGCAACATACATCAGAGCTGTTGGTTCAAATCCAACTCAGGCCTGCCAAACAGCAACAACTACATCCAAAAAATAGCTGGGCATTGTGACAAGCAACTGTAGTCCCAGCTCCTTGGGAGGCTAAGGCAAGAGAATCACTTAAGCCCAAGAGTTGGAGGTTGCTGTAAGCTGTGATGCCAAGGTATGCTACACAGGGTGAAAGCTTGAGGCTCAGTCTCAAAAAAAAAAAAAAAAAGTAAATATAAAATTAACACATGACCCAGTAATTCCACTCCTTGGTATATATGTAGAAGAACTGAAAACAGCTGCATTGAATCAAATGATATTGTGCACAAATGTTCCTAGCAGCACTCCTCACAATAACCAAAAGTAGAATAAACCCAATGTCCAGCAGCAGGTGAATGGAAACACAAAGGAGTATAGACATACAATGGCCTATTACAAAATAATAAAAGGAAATGAATTACTGACTCGTACTTCAACTGGAATCTTGAAAACATTATAAAAAGCTAGACACAAAGGTCACATTTTGTATGATTCTATTGATGTGTAATATCCAACATAGCCAATCCATGAACACAGAAAGCAGAAAGGAGGCTGCCGAGGGCTGGGCAGTAGAGACTAGGGATTGGCTGCATAATGTGATGGTGTTTTCCTTGGGAGTGATGAACGTATTTTGGATGCAGACAGAGGTGGTGGCTCTACAACACTGTAAATGTACTAAATGCCACTGAATTGTTAGCCTGAGCGTGGCTATTGCTGTTACGTAAATCTCACCTCATTTATGTTTTTAATTTTTTTTAAAAAATTTCAGAATATTACAGGTGCACCTATCTTTGGCTTAAAATAATTGCTTTTGAACAATTGAGTCAAAATTATAAGTATGTGCCTCACCTGGATAGTTTGCATTATACCTGTTAGCTCTGACTTTACCCCTCCACTTGCACACCTCAATCTTTTTTTTTTTTTTTTTTGAGACAGATTCTAACTATGTCACCCTCGGTAGGGTGCTGTGGCATCACAGCTCACAGCAACCTCAAACTCTTTGGCTTAAGTGATTCTCTTGCCTCTGCTCCCAAGGAGCTAGGACAACTTGCGCCTGCCACACACTTGGCTGTATTTTGTTGCACTTCTCATTATTATTTAGCTGGCCCAGGCCAGTTCGAACCCGCCAGCTTTTGTGCATGTTAAATCACTGTGCTACAGGTGCCGAGCCCACACCTCAATTTTTAAAAAATGCTCAAAGCACTTTAAGGACTCTTTTAAGGAGGTAGCAGTCTTTCCTAGTTACTTCAGCAAATGAAACACAAAGAAATTTTGTTTGTTAAGTGAAAGGGACTCCCCTTGTTTGTGAAAAGGAATGAAAAAATAAAGGCGGCATAGGGAAACCTGTGTGGAGCTGTGGGTTTAGGTGGCCGTGAGGGAAATGAGCAAAGGCAGACTGAGTTGGGATGGAGAGTCCATGAGGACAGAAGCTTACTCCCTAACAGACAGGCACTGCAGCTCAGAGAGCAGTGGTTCCTCACTACTTCCACTTGCACATGGGGAACAGAAGACATGTTAGGCCTCATTTTTGCAGACAGGACATGGGGTTGCTATGCAGAAGGGGATGGGGAGGGAAGATTCAGGTTTTTGACACAAACATTAGCTGAATGTGCTGTGGGAAGAGCTGATGCTATGGGTATCTTGACCTGCGAGAAAGCGGCTACCAGAGGATGTCCAAGTTGGGGTAAATACAGTAAAGAAGGGATGACAACATCAATTATAGTATATGCTTGCTAATAATAAAAGAACAACCAAAAATGTCTTCCCTTTCCTACATTAAACACTGTTTTTATTTCAAGAAATAATTCACTTGCTGTCAATTTAGTTTTTCAGACGTATTCATTCACAGTAGAGACAGAAACCAATGGTGCTTCTTGTGTATTATCTGCAGATCTTTGTTGAATAGAATCTTGAATATCTACAGATTTCTATGATATTGTATCCTAATAAAATAAAAAAAATTAAGTACAAGTCTGGTGAATAAACCTTATGAATGAAAATATTTTCTACTATGCCATTAAAAAATTATATTATGTCCATACAAAATGGCATTCTATACAATTATAGGCACAATGAGAAAATTATGTCAAACTACTTGTACCTAGAAAAAAACTAATCATCTTTCAGAGAAAAGCTTCCTATCTGACCCTTACTGGGCTCAAGGCCTGACACAATCCACCAGCAAGAGTTAAAAATGCTAAACTTCATTGCATGGAGAAAGCAGTAAGCAATACTTGTCAGTGTTCATGAAATTGAAACAGAATGCACATTTGGCAGAGAGGGGGGCTGAGCTGACGGAAGCTTTACAGGGGTGAGTTTAAGAACAAGAAAGGTCGGGGTGGTGGGTGGGAAAAAAAAAAAAAAGAACAAGAAAGGTCAGTGTGAAGGTCACCACCTAAAGTGTCATGTCAGGAAAAAAAAATAAAAGAAAAAAAAAATCTGAACATCGATGTCCAAAACACCTACACAGGAATTCTACTCTAGTAGAACATTGTAACCCTGGAAAAATGATTTATATTTCCTATATGAGGTTTTCTGATCTGAAAATGGAAGAGAACTACACATAAGAAATCCAGAACCATAGCACAGTGTCAGGCAACGAATGGCAGCTGACACTATTACTAGTTCAGCTTTATTTTGTTTGAACAGTACATTCAGAGAGAAGTTGGCTCTAGGAGGTGTGCTTAGCTTCTGTTATTCTGACATAACAGTCCCAGCCTACTGCAGCCTTCTCTGCATTTATGAAAGGAAAATGGGTCTAAGAGACAAGAGCTACAGTAGAATCTGCACAGCTGACCACTCCCTACACTGATCACCTCCTTAAGTTGACCTAATTTGTACAGACTGGACTTGTACTACATGTATAGCAAGCCGAATTCCTTATGTTGACCAGTTTGTCACAGTCCCATAGGTGGTCAACTTACAAAGATTATGCCATAGTGTTAACCAAAACAACATTTTAGCCGGGATTTAAAATGTCATAGTTTATGATCTTTCATTTTCTGTGCTACATAAAATGGGGATAATATACTAAACCAGGTCCCCACAACTGCTGGAAAGACCAAATGTGAAAACATTTTAAATAGCAAAACACTACATAAATCTAAAGCCATATCACAATTACTGTGATGACTATTACCTAGCAAGTGGTCAACACTTAAGTTTGAGTACAAGTTGTACAGATCCAACAGTATTTATATTTGAATACCATGGCCAGCCTAAAATACTTTTTTTTCTTCTCTTCATTTTTTTTTGCAATTAGACCTTTCATTGTCATAAAATATATTTTTTGAGATAAAATATTATAGGTTTATTTAAAGCTTAATTCTTACCTTCAGCATAGAAAATACAAACTCCACAAAATGTTCATTTTACCTTGTAGTTTACAAATATACGACATGGAATTTTGTTTAAATTTATATTACATATTTATTAAAGCAAGGAACTATTTAGAAAAAAAAAAAAAAACTTTGTTCTGCTTAAGGCATCCTTGGGAATGAACCATTGTAGAACTTATTGCACATCTGAAACCACAGTGCATAACAGACTATCTGCATAAAAACATTAAAGTAAACCAGGCGGGAGCCTCAGTACTGTGCCCTACCCACCTAGCAAGAGTCATGAACCGAGCACTCTCCTTGTCGAAGTCACTGGGCACCAGGCACTACAGGAACCCTGGGCAGCGTCCCCAGCCCTGCTGCTGGATCTGTGTGCTCCTCACTCTTGGAGCTGTTCCTACAGACAGAAATCCCTGGCTGTGGCAGGGAGCAGTGCAGAGTCACTTCCTTCAAAGATCCGGTGGAAATAGAGTGATCCCGCTGGGGTCTAATCTTGGAGAGACTCCTCCCCAACTTTGAGGGCTGCCAGAGGAAACAAGAACCTACTCTATAGAGATACTGGTGCTTCAGAGCGGCGGGGCAAAGGCATGGTGGCTGAGGGAGAGAAGCATTTGCTTACTTGTTACTTCCCGGATTAGACTGAGTTCAAGTGGAACACTCACCAGTGACTATTGAGTACCCGAGGCAGGCAGGCCTAAGCTCCCTCATCAGGCTGGTGGCAGAGGGTAGTGGCCATGCCAAGGGGGGTATTGACGTTCCTTTGACTCTGACAGGCACAAAGCCCTAGCACATCTGCTTATTAGAGGGAGCAGGACCTCAGCCTTGTGGGGTCACCAGTGACTGGGCATGAAGGAGGAGCAAAGTGGAGAAAGAGACACAGCACCCTGCTACAACTCTGATACTGGGCAGGCCTTTCTGATTCCAGAGCACCAGAGTGAGCCAAATTTGAGCAGCCAGTAGACCTCTGCCATCTGGTTGATGGAGACCTTTCAAACTCTCCGAACTTAAGAGTTCATAGTGACTAGGTCATTTGGTTTGGTACTCCTAACCTGGACCAACCACCCAAGAACCCTCTTGGGTGATATCCTGGTTATGTGATCAGGGGAAGGGTTGAATTTCCTTTTCCAGTTGTTGTTCATGGTGGGTGGAGTGTCTTCGTTGCTTGAATTTCTCCACAGCTAAGATATCACCAGAGTCACTGATCTACTAGGATTGGCCAAGAACCAGCTGGATACAAGACAGAGTCACCTAACTCCACTACACCAAGCAGGTTTCCTCAGCCTCAGACTGTAATACTATAAAGGTATAGGGGAAAAAACCGCAGTCATCAGTCCCAGATCTTGACAAAGGGCTGGTTAACCACAACTCCGGGAACTCCCAATCCAATTACACCTTACCTGCTCATCTAGCCAAGAGTGAAAAACAATCATGAGATCGAAACAGCGGAAAAACTCTTGCAACACGAATAATCAGAGAAGATCAACTCCCTCAAGGAAGGGTATGGCAGACACAGCACAAGATCCCATTTATAAACAAATGGCTGAGATGTCAGAAAATGAGTTCAGAATTTTGATATTAAATAAGATCAACAAAATGGAGGTAACGAAGGAATTAGAATTTTAAGGAGTAATTCAAAAGCTGTCTCAAGAATTCAAGGAATTCAAAGACAAAATCACCAAAGATTTTGACACATTAAGACAAGAACTTGCAAGTCTCTAAGATCTGAGAAATACAGTAGAATCCGTCAGTAACAGAATGGAGCAGGCAGAAGAAAGGATCTCTGACACTGAGGACAAAGATTTTGAACATTCCCAAACACTCAAAGAGGATAAAAAATGAAGAACAAAACAGATCATTCTCTCAGATAGCTTTGGTATAATTTGAAGAGATTTTTTTTTTTTTTTAGTAAGACAGAATTTATTCACAGAAAAGAATACAGAAAACACTAAGGGTAACTTTTTGTTATATGGGGAAGAGAAGGTACTTAAATTTTATTTATCACTTGATTGATTAATTGTAGAGATGGAGTTTTTTTATTTGTTTGAGAGACATTCTTTCTTTGTCACCCTTGGTACAATGCTGTGGCTTCATAGTTCACAGCAAACTCAAACTCTTGGGTTTAGGTGATCCTCTTGCCCCAGCCTCCCAAGAAACTGAGACTATAGGTGCCTTCCACAATGGCCGGCCATTTTTAGGGATGGGGTCTCGCTCTTGCTTAGGCCGGTCTGGAATTCCCGAGCTCAGGCAATCCACCTGCCTTGGCCTCCCAGAGTGCTAGGATTATAGGAGTGAGCTACTGCACCTGCCCAAGAGACAGGGGCTTGCCCTTGCTTAACCTGGTCTCAAACTTCTGACCTCGCACTTCTGCTTCCCAGAGGGCTAGTATTACAGGAATGAGCCACTGTGTCCATCCCAAATTTATTTTTGTTAGAGAAAAGTTCAAACATATTACAAACATGAAAATAATGGTAATAGCAGTAGAAGAATCTCCTTTCCCCCAGTATCCATTACCCAGTATCAGCAATTAATAATTCATGGTCATCTTCTTTTATTTATTACTACTTTTCCCCTTCATTTCCCTAACCATGCCACTACTGCCCTTTGTACACATGCAGTTCCCCCTGCCCTTCCTGGTTACATATTTGAAGGAAAGTTTAGGAATCCTGTTCATCCATAAACATTTTAGTATATGTTTCTAAAAAGTAAAGACTTGGCTCGGTGCCTGTGGCTCAAAGGGCTAAGGTGCCAGGCACGTACACCTGAGCTGGCGGGTTCGAATCCAGCCCGGGCCCACCAAACAACAATGACAGCTGCAACCAAAAAATGGCTGGGTGTTGTGGCAGGCACCTGTAGTCCCAGCTACTTGGGAAGCAGAGGCAGGAGCCTTGCTTGAGCCCAGGAATTAGAGGTTGCTGTGAGCTGTGATGCTATGGCACTCTATCCAGGGTGACAGCTTGAGGCTTTGTCTCAAAAAATAAATAAATAAATAAATAAAATAAATAAATAAAAGGGAAAGACTTAAAATTTATAACTACAATGCATTTATCACACCTAAATTAAGAATCTTTTACTATCAAATAGCTAATTAGTGTTTGAAAATTTAAGAACATCTTTGCAAAGCTGAGTTCCTTTCTACTTTTATATAAGAATTAATGGCTCAGCTGGGTGCAGTGGCTCACACCTGTAATCCTTTGGGAGGCCAAGGCAGAAGGATCACTTGAGGCCTGGAATTCAGACCAGCCCAGGCAACATAGTGAGGCCCTGTCTCTAAAAGAAAAAAAAAAAAGTAGCCAGTCATGGTGACACGTCCTTGTAGTCCCAGCTGCTCAGGAGGCTAAGGCCTTAGGATCGTGTGATCCCAGAAGTTTGAGGTTGCAGTGAGTGATGACCACACTACTGCACTCCAGCTGGAGCAATAGAGCAAGACCCTGTCTCAAGAAAGAAAAAAGAAAAGAGTTTTGTCAGATATTTGATCTTTTCACAGTCAGCTCTGTATTAGTAAGGGGAAATGCACTATTTAACTACCAAGTTACCGAAACATAGTGGCTAGTATTTGGTGGAATGCTTTTGTTTAAAACAAGGAAGTTTTTTTTTTTTTTTATCAAGAGCTGTTTCTATAGCTCTAATTTTAGTTACAAATTTAGTATATTAGGAATACAGTACCAAATTTTGAATCTCAAAGAATCTCATTCATTATCATGAAATCTTTGCCAGTATGATGTAATCAGTAGAATATTGCTTAACTTGGAGCTTTTGCCATACCAATAGAAGAAAACAAAAATCTTTCACCATGGAAGAGAATTTTAATTATAGGTTTTTTGAAAATTACTATCTTTTCATTTAGCTTGTTAGCTGTAAGTGAATTCGGTATTTATATTTCTTACCAAAATATATATATATATTTTTTTGAGACAGAGCCTCAAGCTGTCACTCTGGGTAGAGTGCTGTTGCATCACAGCTCACAGCAACCTCCAATTCCTGGGCTCAAGCGAGTATCCTGCCTTAGCCTTCCAAGTAGTTGGGACTATAGGCGCCTGCCACAATGCCTGGCCATTTTTTTTTTTTTTTTGGTTGCAGCCGTCATTGTTGTTTGGCAGGCCCGGGCTGGATTCGAACCTGCCAGCTCAGGTGTTCGTGGCTGGCGCCTTAGCCGTTGAGCCACAGGTGCCGAGCCCCTTACCAAAATATTTTTCAGGTCTTAGCCCAAGTAATTTGATTATTATTTTAGTGTAAGGAAAAACTGACTTTATTTCTTTTTTCTGGATACTTATATATTTGAATGAAATTTGCTAATTGAAATCTTGATGTTGATTTTTTTTGTGGGGAAAGAAATAGGGAGGGACATAATGGGAAGAGGTCTGTGATTACCTTGAAACAGATTTTGCTACTTACTAATGTTTGCTATTTATTACAACGAAAGGAATTTTTTAAAATACTTACCATACTACAGCAGTTTTGCTTTGCATGAAAACATCCTAATAAATGAAGAGTTACTAATTTGTTTAATAGATAAATGTATCTAATAGGTCTTGGTACTTAGACTTTGTTCTTAACAATTTTAAAGCTTTAGTTTTTTGTTCCTTTTCTTTACGATATATTTTTCTTTTTCTTAGAATGCATCTACCAAGGCTACAAAATCTCTTGACAGTGTTAATGGAAGTGAACCAACTATTCCTCAGGTCTGTTACTAATATTTTAACAAATCAGTCATTTCAGAGTATTGGTTGATTTATTATTATTAGCATTTGTCTTTATATTAAAACAATTGATGGCTAAACATTTGATGTAACATGTATGGAGGTTTGTTCATGGTTACTTAGAAAACGTTTTAAATGAGAACAAGATTTTACTTTTCATTTAATTGTGACAGTGAAGTGAAAACACTTTGAGAAAATGAGATTTGATTTTATAGTTGTAAAAGATTATAGAGGTAGCCATACTGAGAGACATGTTTGAGTTAATGTAATCTTGGGGGTGTGGAATTTCTTTTGCTCTAATGCACACTTTTATTACCGGATAATTTAGAATATCCTTTTATTAAACAAAAAATTTTTTTAAGGCATGGTTTTGGATCTATAGCCTAGACTAGAATGCAATGGTACCATCATGGCTCACTATAGCCTCAAATTCCTGGGCTCAAGTGATCCTCCTGCCTCAGCCTCCCAAGTAGCTGGGACTACAGGTTTGCAGCACCATGCCTGGCTAATTTTTCTATTTTTTGTTGAAACGGGAGCTCATTCTTGCTCAGGCTGGTCTTAAATTCCTGATCTCAAGGATCCTCCCACCTCAGCCTCCCACAGTGCTTGGCTGGAATGCTTTTTTTTGTTTTTGAGACAGAGTCTCACTTTTTCACTTTGTCTAGAGTACTATAGTGTCGTAGCTCACAGCAGCCTCAAACTCTTGGGTTTAATTGATCCTTTTGCCTCAGTCTACCAAGTGGCTGGAACTGCAGGCATGCCTACCACAATGCCTGGCTAGTTCTTTTTCTATTTTGAGTAGAGATGGGATCTTGCTCTTGCCCAGGCTGGTCTCAGACTCCTGAACCCAAGCAATCCATCTGCCTCAGCCTCTCAGAGTGGTAGGATTACAGGTGTGAGCCACTCACACCTGGGTATGGCTGAAATGTCTTTGATTTTAAAAAGTTATTTGGAAGGTAGGGCTCAAGTGACATTCTTTTGACCCTTCCAAAAAGAAAGAAAAAGATCACAATGATAACAGTGTCTGAGATGAACAGCTATTTACTTTGGTTTTAATAATTACTATTAACATTATCCTGGCTATTCCGAGTCGCTAATGTAGAACAGTAATATTTCTAATTCTGTGAACCTAGGGTATGACTCTAGAAAATTTGATTTATGAACTAAATTATTTATAAGCTAAATTACATAACATCCTGAAATATTATCTAGAAAATGCATAAATTACAGCTTTTCAAACTCTGTGGATGAGTGAGCTGTGAGCTTAAATCCTCACATATTCCATTGGGGCTGGTTAGGTTTTAGGGATAGCCAGAGTCTCTGGTCTATTGACTCTGGCCTTAGTTAATCCTACAAATACATCATTTTCTATAAATGCCATGAGTTTGGGAGACACTAATCTAAATGGTACCATACTGGACATATCCAGTGATGTTTAAAGAATACTATTAAAGAATATTATTTAAATGCTTATTTTCTTCTCTTAGAAAAGACTCCAAAAAAACTATAGTTATGAATACAGAAACTAGAATGAATGATAGCCAGTTTTATAACAAATTCAGGAGTGTTTTAATTAAGATTAAGAGTGAATGTGGATAATATTTAGGAAGTAAGCTAAGGCTTAAAAAAATCACAAATATTTTCTTTTTTTTCTTTATACAGAGTGTATTAAGAAAAGTAGGATAAAAAAAAAGAAAAGTAGGATGAGTCATTAGTAAGGAACATGATTTTTTAAAAAACATGAGGATGTTGGTTTTCTTTTTCTTTTCTTTTTTTTTAATAATTTTATTAAATCATAATTGTGTACATTGGTGCAATCATAGGGCAGAGTGTGCTTCATATACAATCAGAAATATTTTGATCGTACTGTTAGAGATAGCTTTCTTGGCATTTTCTTTATCACTATGTAAAGACATTGATACTCTACATTTAATAAGTTTCACCAGTACCCTGCTAAGATGCACCGTAGGTGTGATCCCACTAATTGCCCTCCCTCCACCCATCCTCCCCCCTCCCCTCCCCTCCCTTTCCCCTTTCCCTGTATTCCTGTGCTATAATTGGGTTTTAGCCTTCATATGAAAGCTATAAATTAGCTTCATATCTTCAATTATTTTAATTATGTTTATTTTCTAGCTTCTACTAATGATTATTTCTTAGGAAATTCTTTGGATTCTAGTCCTACTATTGTGTGTGTGTTATCTCTTGTGATGGAGGCTTGTTCTCTTGCATATTTCATAACTTTGAATTGTGATCCTAACTTAATTAAGCAGGGCTCTATGGGGAATCCTGGTGGCATGAATTTAAGGCATTTAAGATAGTTTTGCCTTTTCTTTTATGAACTCTCCACGGGCCTAGAAAATGCCTGTTTTATGGAAATATCTGGCTTTCTGTGTTTCTGAATCACAGAATACTTGTCCTTCCCCATCCAAATCACTGTACTAGACAGAGCTGGGGTTTAGGATTCTCAGAGGAGCATGTTTCTCCCAGAGCCAGCAAAGTTGCTCCTTGCTTTCTCGAGTGATGTGTTAGACGGTTTGTCACAAAGGTGCAGGTGCTTTATTAGTCATTGCCTGATTCTTGCACAAAAAGATGGCAGCCCAATGCCCTGGTTTTGTCACTGCCCCTCCCTGATACCCCTTCAGGAAAGCCGTATCTTGCTTCCTATTCTTTGCCCCATGGGTTTCCCCCCCCCCCGCTTTGGTACTTCAGCAATTCATAAAAAATAATGTTTATATTACTTTACCTGATGTTTTTATGGGTTTGTCCTCAGGGACTTTTCAATTAGTCTTTCTTCCTGTATAAACTACCCCCAGCCCATTCCCAGCCCACTCAGCACATTGTGAATAGCAGATGCTCAGCAATATTGCTGATTTCAGTGTCCGCCCAGCCTCACTGCTCCATCAGCCCCTGATAGTCTGCTAGAACCCTCACTTACACTGAGAAACATTTATCATTCTTGGATGTCCCTTGTGGCTTATTAACTCAATTTCTTTCTCATACATTCATGACACTTGGAGTGCTAGTATTTTCAGTTATCAAACTCCCCTTTTATGGATGAAAGAGGTTTTTTTTGTTTTGAAATCCTGCCTGTCCCATCATAGTTATAGACCACAGACTGATCATTTTAAAATAGGCATGGAGGCGGCGCGTGTGGTTCAGTGAGTAGGGCGCCAGCCTCATATACCAAGGGTGGCAGGTCAAACCCAGCCTCGGCCAAACTGCAACAAAAAAATAGCTGGTATTGTGGCAGGCACCTGTATTCCCAGCTACTCAGGAGGCTGAGGCAAGAGAATCGCCTAAGCCCAATAGCTGGAGGTTGCTGTGAGCTGTAACGCCATGGCACCCTACTGAGAGTGACAAGGTGATACTCTGCCTCTAAAAAAAAAAAAAGCATGGATTTTGAAGTTTTTAATAATTTTGAAAAAACAACCCTAATATTTCACTACCTCTCCCTAAAAGATCTTACATGGGTACATATGGTTTCTATAAAATATATGAGATTGCTAGAATTTAATGCTTTTATAGGTAAAGTTTGGCCCATATCATCTACTTTTACATTATAAAATAAGATAAAGGCTTGTGTGTTTGCAACAAATTGAAATTTGGTTTGTTGACAATACTGGGAAAGGCTCTTATCTTTATTGAGTGTTCATGTCTTAAGGGGAAGACAGTGGTTTATAATAGACATTTTAAAGGACTTCTAGAAAGATAATAAGAATAATAAGTGAGAAAAAGAGATGGTTGCTTCAGAGTAATATTGTGGGAAAACAATATTAAAAATAACTGTAATGTAATTGGAAATTAGTTTTTAAATTACATTAGATTACTTAGCTTTTCAAGGAACAAAGGAAATAAAGGATAATGAAAGTAACATCTATCATCAGATCTCTCAGATTGCAAGAAAATGCCCCTGCCCTTAGTTTAAAAAAAAAAAAAGCAGTGTCTCTTGCATATGATTAGGCAGGCTTGGTTTTGATTGTCTCCATTATAATCTTGTAGTTAGAGTATAATGAGATTCAGTCCTGCACATATGAATGCCCACCGCCCCGTCACTGAGCCATCTGTCTGCAGCGAATAGAGAAAAAATGGAAATTTATATTAGCATCCTCTCTCTTTGTTCTTTGTTCATGATCTAAAGTCACTCAGCATCCATTCTGTTCAGAAATTTAGCAGGCAACCTACCTAACAACTGTAAAATCTGTCCCAAAATTGGGGTATATTTTGACATTTGGACATTGGCCAATCTTTCTTCTGTACAAGATTTCTTAAAAGGAAGTCTTAAAAAATAGACTTTATATTTTTCAGGCAGTTTTAGGTTTACAGAAAAATTGAGCAGAAAGTACAGAGCTCTCAGCTAGTCTCTTTCTCCTTGTCAGTTTCCCCTATTGTTAACATCCTGCATTGGTGCAGTACATTTGTTATAATTGATAAACCTACACTGGCACATTGTTACTATCTAGCATTTATAATTTGTGTTAGTGTCTATTCGTTGTGTTGTATGTTTTATCAATTTTGCCAAATGCATAGTGTCGTGTATTCATTATTACATTATTTTACAGAATAGTTTAATTGCCCTAAAAAAAAAATCCTCTTGTTTTTCATCTATTTATCTTCCTGTTCCAACTCTTTGAAACCACTCACATTTTTTTACTGTCCCCGTAGTTTTTCATCTTATGAATTTCATAGAGCTGAAATGATACAATATGCTTTTTTCCCCAGGGTTGTTTCTTTTAATAGCAATATTCATTGCACACGTTTTTAATTACCTTGAGTACATTCTTCATCTCAGATCCATTATCCTCTTTTCTTCTACTTATTCCTTTAAGTCTGATTTTTTTTATGCCCCATTAGCCTCATAACTAATGTCCATCACCAGGTTAAAAAATAAAGAAACAATAACTATATTGGGAAAATCATTAACTTGCCAAAGTGAGATTTAACATCAAACTAGTTCCACTTTATAAATAGAAACAATAACTACATTGGGAAAATACTTAACTAAGCTGCCAGAGTGAGATTTAAAATTGTAGGGGTGACATTAGAATACTAGCTCAACTTTATAAATATGGGTAAATAAGAAAGGAAAATAAATCAAAGGGTGATGGTGGCATCAAGGCAAGAGATGAACTTTGGAAGCAATGTGTTCTTCATCACTGAAGTAGGGATACTATTTTAGCATTCCAAGTTCTTCATAAGAATGGAGATTCCTTCATTTATATGTGGAAGGAATATACTCAGGAAGGGTGAAGAAAATAGATAAGAAGTAGAAGAAAAGCTAAAAGAAAGAGAAAGGGAAGGAAGATATAAGAGTAGGAGGAAGGAATAGGTTTTACTATGACCTAAAGTGGAATTTGTTTCTGTGAACAGGCTTCCATCATCAAGATATGACACCCTCCTGAAAGGTGCAAAATAGAAAAATAGTTAACTTTGAGAAGTCTCATGGTTGTTGAAGCATGTGTCACTTGCTTAGTTTCCACAGGTCATTTCCAAAATCAAAAGAAAAGGTACAGTATGTAATGCCCATTATTCTTCCATAATAATTCTAAAAAAAAATGTACATAAAGGAAAAGAATTAGCCTACCCACCCTGAATAAAAATGGTAATAAAGTATAACTGTTATACCTATTGGTATTCCAAAACAAAACACCTTCTTTTCTAATTTTTCTTTAGTTCCATCTCTAGATATTACATTTCAAAGTGACTATTACAGTCTTCTTAAATATTAAATATTACAGATAAATGTTATACATCACCTTTCGAGAATTATGTGTATAAGTAAGAATTCATTCAAACAAAAGACAGCAAGAGACAAAGAATCGCTGAACTTTCTATACACCTGGATGATGTATTTTATAAGGAAAGCATTACTTCCTTGAGCTCACACAACTGATTCCATCCAGGCAGGCCCTACTGTTTCCCAGTGGTAAAGATTCCTGGGAATCTTTCTTGAGGATGAGAAGGGACCTCTTTTTGGTGTTGTGGGCTTGCATCCTGGACTCCCTAGAGTTTCCCAACTTGGCACTTTCCAGGGGTGACATTAGAATACTAGTTTGCCCTACAGAGAAGAAGCACCACCCACATTCTCACAAAAGTAAACAAGAGTGAGTCCCACAATTTTTATACCAATCAGCCCCTGGTCTCCAGAATTCCTATTTCTGAATCTGCAAAGCCTGGCAGCACTCAGAGTAAAGAGTTAGTCTGTCTCTTCCTCCTAAGCCAGAAGATGCTCAGTGCTATCTGCAGGCATGTCCTGCTCAGGATGATGAACCAGTGATTGGTCTGAGAGTCTTTTAGACTCTTCCAGAGTCTTCTAGTTTATGTCCGTCTGTGACTCCGAGAGACAAGTCAAAGTCTTCTTTGGTCTTTGGGGAGAACAGGGACCCTATTTAGCTGACTGTCTCACCACGCTCTGAGGGAGCTGAGGCAGGTGGTCTTTTTTGGTGTGCTGGTATGACACAGACACAGAGGTGTGTCCTTTGGGACTGCTTCCTGTGAGGGGAATGAGTAACTGACGAACCCCAGCCATTTTCTGCTTCTCTGTCCACCCCGAGTCATGCTCAGATGCTCTCAGAGCTCAAGGCTGCCTCCAGAACTAAACAAGAGAAGCTTCGTTTCTGCTCAATGCAAGTCATCTTTAATGGCAAGCTTTCCTCCTAAATGCGTGTATTGGGCTGGCGGAGACTTTGGCAAGCCAATCCCTGCTGGATGGCTTCCCCAGCCCAACCCTGGTCCTGTTCCTCTTCTTTCTCCAGTGTTTCTCCTCAACAAGACCTTATCCCTACTTCTGTCTCAGGAGCCACCTCCTGCATCAGGTGTATCTACCTAAATCAATTAAATCAGTTCTTAATAAGAGAGGGTGAGGCCCATGTTGAGACTCCAACATAATGATTGAATGATAGGTGACTAGGAGGTGGAGACCTAGGCTTCCTTATAACACACAGGGTTTGCATGATAACCTTTCAACAGAGACTTGGGGAGTTCAACTTTTCCTATGTCTTATATTCCAGAATTCATCTCTGGCTCCATCATTTTTGTTTTTTATTAACACAGCCGACACTCACTCTTCCCCCAAACCCTACCTCAGCCTGAGAGGTCTACCTTTCACTTGCTCAGGCATGGTTGTGGTGGTTCAGAGTCCACAGGTAAATTCAGGTTACCCGCTCGGCTGCTGCACCCTCTGGCCTTCTCACATGAAAGCTGGCTCTCCTCCTTCCTCCTTCTTCCTTCCCTGGCGTGTCTTAATGTCTCTGCGGCTCTTTTGGCAGGCTGCACTGGGACATCCTTTTCCAAGAGACGGATTTACTTATTCAGCTGACTGCCCTCTTTATTTATTATAATATGTTTTGGCAGCTACGATAAATAGAGATTAGGTGTGGGCTGCTCTTCCTCTGAACACAACTTGCTGAAACAGTAAGGAATGTGTCTTCCACATTTCAGAGGCTCGTGCAATCTACTGAGTCACATGGAATTCCTGAAATTCCCATTCACAATGGGATTGCCATGGGCAGGCTGCGTATTATGAAGTGGCTTTGCTGCAAATATCTTCAATGGATGGTTTCTTCATGATGACAAGATGTTATTTTCCTTGTAAAATCTGTGTTCCCTCACTATTCACAAATAGACTGTTGGGCAATAGAATTGAGCATTTGAGTAATTAGCCTAGCTTCCTTTTTGAGGTAGAATTTCCAGGCAACCAGCATGTGTTTCTTCATGTCCTGTCTTCCAGTCATCTTTTTTGCTCTCTGTTTAGTGTTTATCATGCCAGAAAGTGGAAATTATAAGGAACAAGGGACCGCCAAATTAGATGATTCAGCAACACTGATTTGCCCTTTCCCTATTGATCCCTCTTAACATTCTTTTCTAAATCTCTCCCGCTTCGTCCAGTTTGACACTATCCTCCTTGGTTCTTCTCACTCTTAAGCCCTTTCAGACCTTCTACCACCTAATGGTAAGCATTAGATGGGATGGTTTTGAAGACAATCATTCCCTATTAAGCTGTAATTTAGTCTTTTGGCTTCACAATCTATACACCATTCGCTGAATCTCTGAATTTAAATCCCATGTTGTTTAATCACCTATGTGATGTTAATCAAGATTTCCAACTATCTACTCAAAATTATAATTAAACAGGGGTGTACCCAAGCCACTAAAGAATGCTGCATGAGGTTCTTGATTTAAAGTGTGTGTGTGTGTGTGTGTGTGTGTGTGTGTGTGTGTGTGTGTTTAACCTGAGACCCACAAAATCTTGTCCTGGGCATTATAAGGGTCCATAAACTTTGAGATTGTGTGCCTTTGTGAGTATGCTTTCAATTTTGTGATTGATCCACAAAGAAAGCTGAAAAGTGTATGCCTGGTAATGAAGATACTAGCCAGAATGGATTGTCATGGGTGAGCCCAGACCTCTATTGCCACATAGAATGTATTAAAAAGAGGGAAATCACCAATGACGTTTTTGGTTGCCTTAAACCAAAGCTCTCCTTCAGTAAGGTGAAGTCTGCAGTATTTTTGTGGAAACCTATTCTATACCCCTTCTGTTTCCTTTGATGGAAGATTAGTTTGAGCAATCTCAGTCTCTTGGCCTCTTTCCACTATCTCCAAACATTCTCTCCAGTGGATAAGAATATCCTAAAAAATAGGAAATGCATAAATCAGCTCCCATCTCCTCTTTTTATTAAGAAATGCCTAGTTGGCATTTCCTATACAGCTGACTCTCTCCCAGAAAGACATCGCAGGTAGTCCTGAGAAACTAAATTGGCTGAACAGTAGGCAAATTTAAATTTCCTATTAGCAATCCCACTTGGTTAATATACTGAAGTCATCATCTTCAACATTTGTATCAGCTGATTTGATTCTTAATTTTCTATTGTAGATGTATTGCTTGTTTCTAATTTTATTTGTATTTTATTTTTCCACATTTTATCACGAAACATTTCAAAAGTACATCAAAGATGGAAATATCCATGTGCCATTAACATTTCCCTACACACGTTTTAACATATCGTTGTCTATTTTTTAATTTCTCTAGCTCCCCATTGAGCCATTTTTGTTTTTGAGGCATTTCAGTTTAATCCTACAAAAAAAGAGAATGTTAAACTTTCCCCTAAGTATCCCAGCATGCACATTGTTACAGTTTGTTTTTTGATATACACTAATCACTCCATGAAATTCACAAATTTTAAGTATACATGTGTTGAGACAAATGCATATGCTGAGGTTACTCAAACTCCTGTCAAATTGTAGAACATTATCATCACTCCAGGAAGCAATCCCATGCCACTTCCCACACAATCCTTACCTAATGCCTCGGAATCAACTTCTGTCTTGACATTTTTCATCACAGATTAATTGTGCTCGTTTAAAAACTTCATATAAATGGAGCTATCTGCACCGTATGCACTATATATACGAGCATCTTTCACTCAGCATAATTGTTTTGAGACTCATTTATTTGAACACTCATCAGTAATTTATTATATCGTTATGACTAAGAAATATGTCACTGTATAAATATGCCACAGTTGTCCATTCTCTTATACAGGGACACCTAAACTATTTCCAATTCAGGGTTATTACAAACAAACATGCTATAGACAATCTTTTATAAGCCTTTTAGTAAACATATATTTTTATTTCTTTGGGGCAACTATATAGGATTGCACTTTCTGAGTAAATGTATGTTTATTTTCATAAGAAAATACCAGATCTGTACCTAAACTAATTAAATCATTTTATATTCCCACCAAAAATGTATGAAAATCCTAGTCATTTATATCCTCAATTAATATTGACTGTCTTTGTGGGTTTTTTTTAATAATTTTATTGAATCATAATTATGTACATTGGTGCAATCACAGGGCACGATTCATATACATTCAGAAATATTTTGATCATACTGTTACAGATATCCTTCATGGCATTTCCTTGATCACTATATAAAGAC
>CAUYON010210512.1:0-16623 GCA_963573935.1 Arctocebus calabarensis | reverse complement strand
TTTCAAACTATTCTCAGCATGAATGGACAAATGATGCAAACTTTTAGCTGATTTGATCTCAGATGATAGAGTTCCATCAGCCCTTTTACCATCCAACTTTTGCTCATCATAAGTTTTCTTCTCATCATAGGTTTTTTTCTTAAGCAGAGTTTTCGTTTCTTGTGGGAGAGGGCACATATGCTCACTTAGGGGTTTCACTGTTTGAAAACCTCTGTAACAACTGGGTTGGTTATAATCATACTGGGAGCCAGGCACTGAGCAAACGTTTTGTGTGGAGTCAAGGGTGTAGGGAGAATAGGCATACGGATGAAGAGTCACCTCAGAAGATAAATATTGAGGTGGGAAAGTTGAAGCTCCAAAGCCTATATCTTCAGTATATATTTTATGCCCTGTCACTGGTCGCTCCTGAACAAAAGGATAGTAAGTGGCTACACAGCTAGGAAAGACTCATGCTTCTGAAGACTCTGACCATTCCACATTTAGCCCAGAAAATTTGGGGACAAATGGTTTGACATCTGCTGATAACTTGATGCCCTCGCCTTTGGGCTCCCGCGGCCCCTCCGACGCCATAGCCGGCAGCTCGGAGGAGGCCGCACCGGGAGAGGCCAGCAGCCAGCCCGCTGGCTGACTGGACAGACCCAATTAACCATTTTAAAATGTACAGTTCAGTGGCATTTAGTGCAATGTACAGTTCAATGGCATTAAGAGTTTTATACAGCCCCCACTTCTCTTTAGTTAGAAAACTTTTTCCTTAACCCAGAAGAATACCTTGTATTCATAAAATACCCTCATCTCTTCCTCTTCTCACCCCTCGTAGCAAATGATCTGCTTTTTTTCTTCTGGATATTTCATATAAAAGGAATCATACCTTATGTGATGTTTTGTATCTGGCTTTCACTTAGTGTATGTTTTCAAGATGCATACAGGTTGTAGCATGTATAATATTTCATTGTGTGCTTATGCACTATTTCTTTATCCATTCATTTGTTGAGGAACATTTAGGTTGTTTCCACTGATTGGTGGTGGTTAGTAATGCTGATGTGAACATTTGTATACAAGTTTCTGTGTGGACATAGTTTTTAATTTCTTTGGAGTATATACCCAGGAGTGCTACTTCAGAGTTGTTAGGTAATTTTAGGTTTAACTTGTTGAAGAACTGCTTAACTGTTTTCTACATTTGCACCATTTTACATTCCCACTAGTAATGAACAAGAGTTCCTGTTTTTCCACATCTTTGGCAATACTTTTTATTTTCCCTTTTTAAAAGTCATAACCATCCTAGTGGGTGTAAAGTAATAGCTCATTATGGTTTTGATTTGTATTTACCTGATGACTTAATGAGGTTCAACATCTTTTAATGTCCTTATTGGCCTTTTTTGTGTCTTCTTTGGAAAAGTATGTATTCAAGTCTTTGACTCATTTTTTAATTGGACTGTTTGCCTTTTTGTTGTTGAATTGTAAAAGTTCCTTATATATTCTGAATACTAAACTCTTAACAGATATATGATATGCAGACATTTTCTCCCTTTTTTTAACTTAGAATGTCTTTTGATATACAAAAGTTTTAAATTTTTATTAATTTTATTTTATTGAATATTTTTGTTGCTCATGCTTTTAGTATCAACTCTAAGAATCTTTTACCAAATTCATGGTCATGAAGATTTGTCCCTGTATTATCTTCTAATAGTTTTATAGTTTTAGATCATTTTCAGTTTATTTTTGTACACAGAATGAGGTAGTGGGTCTAGAACTTTTTTTTTTTTTTGCAGTTTTTTTGGCTGGGGCTGGGTTTGAACCCACCACCTCCGGTATATGGGGCCAGCGCTTTGAGCCACAGGCACCGCCCGAGGTAGTGGGTCTAAAGTCATTCTTCTGCACCAGGTTCTCTGGTAGTTTCAGCACCATTTGTTGAAAAGACTATTCTTTCCCCATTGAATGGTCTTGGTATTATTGTTAAATATTTGCCATAGATTTTTGGATTTATTTCTAGGTTAAAATCTATTCATTGGTCTGTATGTCTGTTTATATGAACCACACTGTTTTTATTATTGTACAAGTTTTGAAATTGGAAATATGGGTACTTCAACTTTTTTTTTTTTTAACATTTCATTCATGTTTTGGGTCCCTTGCATTTCTCTGTGAATTTGAGCATTAGTTTTTCCAATTCAGCAAAAAGAATCATAGGTATTTTGATAGGGATTGCATTGAATTTGTAGATCACTTAGTGGAAGTACTGTAGTCTTAACAATGCTAAGTCTTCGATTCCGTGAACATAGGATATCTCTTCAATTAATTAGTTGTTTTAAAACTTCTTTAGCAATGTTTTGTAGTTTCTGGTATACAAGTTTTTCACCTTCTGGGTTAAATTTATTTCTGAGTATTTTATTATTTTGGATGCTATTGTAAATGTAATTGCTTCCTTAATATCCTTTTCAGGTTGTCATTGCTGATGTTTAGAAACACAACTAATTTTTATGTTTTGATCTCCCACCCTGCGGCTTTGTTCAATTTATTAGCGGTAGTGTGATTTTTCTTGTATACTTTTGGGGATTATCTACAAATAGAGTCACAGCACCTACAAATACATATAATTTTATTTCTTCCTTTACAATTTGGATACATTTTATTTCTTTTTTTACTTAACTATTCTGATAGAACATCTAGTCAAGTACTGAGTAATAGTGGTAGAAATGGGCATGCTTACCTGTTTCTGATCTTAGGGGAAAAGCTTTCAATCTTTCCCTATTAAATAATAATGTTAGGTGGGATGCTGTTAATAGCCCAAAGTTGGTCTGTTTTTTATGAGTACCATTTACACCATTGAGGAAGTTCTCTTCTATTCCTGTTGTGTAGAAGTTACTGTGGTTACATACGTTTTCATTTCTTTCTTTTTCTTAATTTCAGATTATAGTGTTTGTGTTGGTTGAAGTTGTACCCTTCACCTAAAAGGTGTGCCATATACCCTTACATTTTGAGAGCTTCCCCATCCCCCTTGTGTTCATTTCTTTTGGGTATATACCTAGGAGTGATATTTCAGCATCATATAGTAAATTCTATGTTTAACTTGTCAAAGAACTGCTTAACTCTTTTCAAGCAGAACACTCTTTTCAAAGACCATTTTCAGAGGATAATAATAGAAAGTTACTGTTTTCAAAGGCAGACTCCCTATCCCCATTTAAAAAGTCTGATCTTCATTTGAATCCATGGCCTATGATTAAATGTTCAAGGTTTGCTATACTGTCACAAATAGACTGTTAGTATTTTTGTAAGTGCTTTACTAGTCTGTTTACCATAGTTTGTATTCCTTAATGTTGAGTCTTCAGGTCTGTTTCCTGCTTTTAAACAGAATGTTTTTAAAGAATTTAGTGTCAAATTTGTTAAAAACGAATATTTCCTGGTCTCTCTTACTTCTACTAGCTTTTTCTAATACTGTGATACCCCATTTCTAGTGAATTGTTATTAAACACTTTTAATTAAAAAATATAGTTCTCGGTTGCACCTGTGGCTCAGTGGGTAAAGCGCCAGCCCCATATGCTGAAGGTGATGGGTTCAAGCCTGGCCCCAGCCAAACTGCAAAAATAAATAAATAAAAATATAGTTCTCATATATCAAATTTACTATGGAAGATTATCAGGAATTAAGTCTTACATTTAGAGTTTATTTTTTATTTTTTATTTTTTGGTGGGGGGCTCAGACAGCCTCCCTCCTCTGTCACCCTGAGTAGAGTGCTGTGGAGTCGTAGCTCACAGCAACCTCCAACTCTTAGGCTCATGAGAACCTCTTGCCCCAGCTTCCTGAGTAGTTGGGATTACAGGTGCCTACTACAACACTAGGCTCTTTTTAGTAGAGGTGGGGGTCTCACTCTTGCTCAGGCTGGTCTTGAACTCCTGAGCTCAGGTGAGCTTCCACACCCTGCCTTATGTTTAGAGGTTAGATGTGTTGACTTTTATAAGTGAATTTATATAAACCTACTGAACAGCCTTAGGAGGTTTAACATGCATATATGTATATGTGCATATAATAACGGTAGCTCAGTGGTTAGGGTGCCGGCCACATGAATTGGGCTGGTGGGTTTGAACCCCGCCTGGGTCTGCTAAACGACAATGACAACTGCAACAACAACAAAAATAGCTGGGCTTTGTGGCAGGTGCCTGTAGTCCCACCTACTTGAGAGGCTGAGGCAAGAGAATTGAGGCAAGAGTGTGAGGTTGCTGTGAGCTGTGATGACAAGCACAAAGGGTGACAAAGTAAAACTCTGTATCAAAAAAAGAAAGAAAGAAATCAGCTATGACTTTGCATTATCTGTGAATGAAAGATTTGCTAAGTAGCTTAATCAACTGACTTGTTAGAGAGGGTAGATTTTTTTTAAACATTGAAAAACACTAAAAATAATCAGTAATTAAAAGCCATTAATGTTAACATTATTCTAGCTTAGTTCTTTTCATTTTAAGCATTCAATTTCTTTTTTTTTTTCTTTTGTAGAGACAGAGTCTCACTCTATTGCCCTTGATAGAGTGCCGTGGAGTCACAGCTCAATTCAATGTTTTTATTTTTTATTGTTGAGAGAGAGTCCACCCCATGCTCTGAGCAGAGTGCAATGGCGTCATAGCTCACTGCAACCTCAGATTCGGGCTGTGAGCATCCCATTGCCTCAGCCTCTAGAAACCATTGGCTTTCGAGGCGGTGCCTGACTGGGTTTTTCATTTTTTTTTAGAAGTCAGAGTCTCACTGTCACTCAGGCAAGTCTCAAACTCCTGAGCTCAAGCAGTTCTCCCTTCTCAGCCTTCTACAGCGTTGGGATTACAGGCGTGAGCCACCATGCCTGACTCAATTCAATTTTTTTAAAGAACATTGTCCACAGTTTCACCTATCTAAATATATAGATTTCTTTGAAGACTTTTTGTTTGTTTTTTTGAGACAGAGCCTCAAGCTGTCACCCTAGACAGATAGAGTGCTGTGGCATCACAGCTCACAGCAACCTCCAATTCCTGGGTTCAAGGGAGTCTCCTGCCTCCACCTCCCAAGTAGCTGGGACTACAGGTGCCACAATGCCCGGCCATTTTTTTTTGTGGTTGCAGCCGTCGTTGTTTGGCGGGCCCGGGCTGGATGAACACATTTTTTATAACGCAAAAAGACAACAGGTATCTAAAAAGCTGTTATATATCAGGTAGTTTCTTTTTCTTTTTTTGGAGACAGAGCCTTGAGCTGTCACCCTGGGTAGCGTGCTGTGGCATCACAACTCACAGCAACCTCCAGCTCCTAGGCTTAGGTGATTCTCTTGCCTCAGCTTCCCAAGTAGCTGGTACTACAAGTGCCCACCACAACACCCAGTTATTTTTGGTTGTAGTTGTCATTCCTGTTTGGCAGGCCTGGGCTGGGTTCGAACCCGCCAGCTCTAGTGTATGTGGCCTGCGCCTTAGCTGCTTGAGCTACAGGCACCGAGCTGGTCAGGTAGTTTCTAATTGAGAGATTTAGAAAAATGTAAGACATGGCTCTTTTGCCATTGGGAGTTTGCATTCTAATTGCCAAGGTAATACCCTGGAATAGGAATTCTTAAACTGTAGTCTGTGAACCACAAGATTGTGTTTACATAAAATTTTCTGAGGAAGAGTGTTTATAACCACCTCCAGATTTTTTTCAGATATCTATGGTTGTAAAATGGTACGAATCACTGCTCTGAAAATGTGAGTAGCCTAGTCAAGACAACAGAATATCCATTCCTTTAAATTGCAGAAAGTTCAGCCATCTGCATGTGTAGTAGCTTTGCAGTTTTTCACTGAAGTCATACACTAATTTGGGTTTTCAAATACCAGATTTTAGCCATATTGTAACTCAGTAAAAATCAAAGTATAAAATTATATTTTATTCCTATGCAGAAACCAAAAAAGATTTATGTATCTTTAAAAAACTAATTCGGAGCCTATCCTCTGGTCTGCTAGTGAGCCTAAAACCATACTGAAGAATAGGAAATAAAGCCAGGTGTGATGACTCTGGGAGGCAGAGGCAGGTGGATCACCTCAGCTCAGGAGTTCAGGACCAGGCTAAATAAGAGTGAGACTCTTTCTCTACTTAAAAAAAAAAAGAGAGAAAACTTAGCCAGGCATTGTGTCGCATGCCTACAGTCCTAGCTATTTAGGAGGCTGAGGCAAATACAGTACATTTTTACCAGTGTCATAAACCTGTATGCATATTCAACAGCTATTTGCCAACTTTCCTACACCTTTTCTTAACTGGGATAGTTGAGATATCAATTTTAGTTTCCAAACCTCGTTTTCTTTTCCCTCTCATTTTTGTTCACATTGCATCATTTAATTCTCTAACTATACTATAAGCAGCTAATGCAGCTATCAAGTATTGCTGTATTCAGCATAATAAAATTCAGTAATTGTGTTACCTTGAAACTGGATAGAGGGATATAACTTTAAAATGTTTAATTTTTAGCTGTTAGGATGTTATCTAGTGGAATATTAGTTGAATTTCTTCGGGTTTTATTTCCTTTGCATATCCCCTTTTTAGAATTAGTAAATTTAATTTACATCTAGCTAAAGGGAAATAGCATTTATACTAAATGCTCTTTAGGGATCTGAAGCAAACATTAATAAATAACACCTAAGGCTACGAGCTTAATCAAATACCCTCAGAACATATAAGTAAACAAACAAGGGCTTGAATATGATAACAATAATTCTTTCAAAATTTGGGTGTTATGTGGAAGTTACTTTGTTGTGAGTGATTTCATTTTCCTTTTAGCAGAACACAGAATCATTTTTTTCTTAGGAAATGTTACAATGCATCTACATCTTGTTGTGATTCTATATATATTAAACTGGTTATTTTTCAAAGTTATATACATATATTTGAAATTAATAATAAAATAGCCATAAAGCACTTTCAAGGTTTAAAGTCTTGAATGTAGTATTTAATAAGAATTTGAAGTATAAGAATTTGGTACTTTGACTATAGTTTCACATTTCTTTATTTCTATAGTTTTAGCATTGCTTATTCACTCTAACACTAGAGCAAAGAGGGAAAAGCACCCTTTCTTTTTCTTTATCTTTAAAACCAGTGCCCAAACTGTACTAACTCATTTTGCAGTGATTTCCCATTACACCTAAGAGTATATGTAAATTCTGTAGCTCGCCCATAAATCTACGTGCAATACATGCCCCATTTGCCTCTCCTACTGCTGCTCACAACCCCTTTACTACGTTCTGTTGCTTATATGCCTGCACTGTTTCCATCTTAGGAATCTGTGCACTTAACTATAGCCCATGTCTGGTGTATACTCTCCTCAGTCCTAGTCACCTCCCTAAACTCAGTCAAATTAGTATAATATAATTAGTCACTGCCATACCACTCTGTTTTGTTTTCTTCATAACATTTATTACTTGAAATTGTTTTATTTCCTCCTTAAACGGTTTCTTTTCTACCTCTTTATCACCAGTATGGAGTAGCACACAAACTAAAATGTAAGGAGAAATTGTTTTTTTTTTTTTTTGCTGGATTCTTAGGATCTGAATTTGAGAACATTGCTTGATACATGGTATTCATTAAACAGTTGTGGAATTTGTTAATTCTTCTATGTGTAAGTATTAAATATATTCTGAGGAATATTTTAAAGAATTTTTGATGTACAAATTATCTGTGTTAATATTTCCATTTGATTAATTTTATCATATTTGCTAGTTGTTAATAAGAAATTATAAGTATTAATCTCAATATATAGAATTACAATTTCATTTTTGACAGGTTGACTTTGGCAGAATATCACGAACAGGAAGAAATTTTCAAACTTAGACTAGGACATCTCAAAAAGGTACGTGAAGCATATGCTGGATATTCAGTGAACTTGTTGCTGGAGTTTGTGAGTAGTTTCAAGTCTCTTATTTAAGAAGTCAAGAGAGAAAGATCTCAAAATTAAAAACTTGAGATAAAAATAGAGGTGCCTTAAAGTTATGCTTTTATGTTGAATATATTAAACTAACATTTCTTTACCTTATAGCAACTTAAAAATCTTGAGATGCTGGTATACCAAGTCCCTGTAGAGGAGGACTGATTCCTGGCCAGACGTCCAAGGTCTTTAGATTATTCTGGCTACCAACAACAATGAAAAAAAACTTAAATTTTAAAATGAAATGTAAAATTCCATATTGTTTGTGTTCATTGCATAATAATTGCAATAACAATTATAAGTAAACAGCAAATTTATTTCTTGCCTTAACTTTTAATTTGTTGAAGTTATAATTAAATGGTTTGATTAGAAAATGTACATGGAAAAATTTAAAAGAGCCTAATCATCAGTAATAGTATAAAGTGATATAATTTAGAAAAAATGTTACTATGTATTATTATGGTAAATTTTAATAATGTGTAGCTTTGTACTTATTTGAAACTCTGAAATTATAACAGTCCATTGTTTTTATAGGTCTTAATTTTAATTCGAACCATTTCAAAGAAGTAGTAATAACAGTATAGGATTTTCTTTTCCCCTTAAAATGAAGTTACTCAACAGACGTAAAATTCTTTTTCTTTGACCCAATTTTTTATTCTGCTTTCTGCTTCTCAGGTTATTAAAAACAATTTAATAGACTGAATTACAGCTAAAATTGAGTTGGTGAACTAATGGAGGATAATATTTGTGACATTGTCTGCATGGGATAGGGTGAGGTAGATTAGAGAAACCCATTCTGGTAGCAGCTACTATTATTACAGTGTATACTAATTTGTTTTGAAAATATTATCAATATGTTGGGATGCCTACCGTTCAATTACAACAAATAGAAAAAAAATTGTAAATGTTTCATACATAATCTTTTCCTATGCCATATCTGTCTTTGCTACTACTAAGAAAGCTTCAACCTATACTACTTGAACAGTGAGTTCTGAAGTGACTTAGTTTGGTCTTTTTTTTTTTTCCTAAGTCTTTCTATTCTGTTCTATTGTAATTATTGACTGTTTTCTTCCTCTTTGAGAATATAGTTGGCAGCTTCAGTCTATTCTCTGTATAGAATGGAGCTAAGAACTATAATAGTAGTTCTGTAAAAAATGCAACTATAGAAGGGAAGGGGAATTTTTAGGAAAGAATGAGATATGAGCATTTGTGTACTTACCTAAGCTATTTTGAAAATGAATTCATAGGGACTTATGCTTGATGTCCCGTATAAAGATTTGCAAATTATTTTCTAGTTAGTCTTAAGGGATGAAGGGATATTAAGTATGTACTTAGGTATAGTGATACTAAGTATGTACTTAAAGCTTTGGCTGGAGAGTTATTATTTTCATATATAATAGCAAATTTTAGATGACTCTTTCTAATGCTGACATTTTACATATGTATCTTGTTTTTATGAAAACCTGTTATATAAAATCTGAAGTTGTAAAGCAGTTAAATTAGTAATTGGCTGTTTGTATTACAAAAAATACATTTTTAAAAAGAGATTCAAAGCAAGGTTTATTTTTGGTTTTGATTGGTTGGTTGATTTTAAAGCTTTCAGATACTTGGAAAATATTTGGTTTCTGTGAAAAACACTTTGGATGCCGAGATATTATATCCATATTTGTAAAATGTTCTAGAATATCATATCTTCTCTTCTAACCTTCATATTATCCTCTTTCCCAATATTTGACTTCTACATTTTTTGTATCTACTTGTTCTTTCTTATAATTGTCCCTCCATAATCTCTTACTTGCTTTTTATTTTCTGTTAGCTTTTGTAAAATTTACTGAGATGTCTTAGATTTCTAACTTCATCATCTTCTTAACCAATTTACAACATAACTTTTTTCTTTAACCACTCATCATGGAATGGATCAGCTAATAATGCTGAAACATACTCTCATCTCATAAATATTCTTATTTTCTTTTGAGAGACTATTTTGAATGAGAAGAATGAAAACATTATGAAGAAAGTTGATAATAGTTCATATGGAGTACAAAAGTAAGCAAGTAGTATCACATTTGTGCACAAATAGCAGTTGTCTTCTTTCAACTGGGTATTAATTTTTTAGTTGTACAATTAAGACATCAGCAGTAAATTGCACATATTAAAAGTAAGTTATTTGGTATTCTAAAGCACAGTTGGAAAATAGGTCATTCTGTTTTCTAAAAGAGCAATAGATCAGACAGACTTTTAATTCACACAGGACAGAGGAGTCAAGAGAGATGTTATTATCTCTTGTCAATCAGCTCCCTACACACCTTATTAAGCTTATGTGAACTGTACCCCAGCTTGTAAGTATATAGTTTCTCCATAGGCCAGATCTGATCTATGAATATTTGATGTCCATTATATCCTGTATAGGAAACATAACTTGTGGTGTGTCAGTTTAGGGTTTAGATTTGGAGCCTGGCATAAAGCTTGCCTTAGCAAGGGTGACTCTCACTGTCTCTTTCCCTTTTACAATTTCTTGACATAAAGCTGAATCATTAAGTTTGTTAGCACTGAAGGACAAATCTTCATTGTCCATGCCCATGGACATGTGAGAATAGGAGGTCTATTAACTTTTTCTTGAAATGGATAATTTATGACGTGTTATATTTCATAATGATAGTTGTAATAATTGAATAGGTAAACTAAAATGTGAAGAATTATATTTGCCATTGAATAAGTCACAAAGTTAAGTTCACATTCTATGCTACTCTGTAGGGTAAGAAAAAAAAATAAATTCAAACTGTTAAAATGTGAAGAATAAGGAATGAGAGATTTGGCAGAAACTTCTAAAAGTAAATGTATGGATAAAATAAGTAGATATCTCTAGTTACCACCAAAAAGTTAATGTAAACTCACTTATGGGCTTATTAGTCCTGTCTTCTGAGAGTAGCAGAATCCATGTGTAGCATCACTTTCCCCCACTATATTGAGTTCGTTGTTTCAGTGATCAATTGAAACAATTATTGCTCCCTCATTCACTATGTGATTTATTGCCACACCCTGCCTGATACAGGCATGATTCAAATTTCCATTTCCAGAGAATTACATAATATTACTTTTTATAGACTTTGAAGTTTTGACCATATTTGAGTGAATATAATTTTAACTTTTTGAATGCCAAGATCTTCTGTATATTCTTTTTCTAAAGTAATGCTGCTAGTAAGTGACGAAGCCAGAACTCAAACCATTTCTTACTCCTATTTTAATGGCTATATATTCATGTGATTTAGTTTTAGAATTCTTTTGTTGTAGATTAATAGAAAGGTGATCTTTGTATTCAGAAAAACTAATTCATGTATAGCTTCCATTGTGTTTCTCTTAGACTAGTGGGAATGTTTGCTCTTTCTGAAAAATTTTTTAAAGAAATATGCTATTTTATTTTGATTATAGATAAAGGAGGTGGTTTTAAATTATTTTTCACATTTTTTTTCTTTTTCTCTCACAAATTTCCTTTCTTAGGTATTAATGTTAGACTTGTGTCAACAAGAATATTTCTTTATTATTAGCTAATGTCTTGATTTTCATTTGTATTGATTTTTATTTAGTTTATTTTTTAAAGGTCAACAGAAAGTATATTGCTTGTAAAAACTAAAAATATTCTCTAAAATAATTTTTATGTGTCTTAAAGATTCACAGAATTGAACTGTATAATAAAATACACGGAGAATATAGAAATTATTCCTGAAACTATTTCAAAAAGAACAAGTAATTTTTTTATTACCAATAACTGTATATAAATTTCCCCAATTATCACTTTCTAAAATCTGCAGTTGCAAAGGGAGTAATTTCTTATCTTTAAAAAGGTATTCCTTTGAGGGTGACGCCTATGGCTCAAAGGAGTAGGGCGCGCCAGCCCCATATGCCGGAGGTGGTGGTTTGAAACCCAGCCCTGGCCAAAAACTGCAAAAACCAAGCAAACAAACAAAAGTTACTCCTTTGAGGCAAAGCTACTAATGATACCTGTGAATTTAACTAACCATCTGTCAGTTTGCTTTTATGGTCGATCTTGTCTTGATACAGTCTTTGATAAATTCTAGTTACGGAAGAGTTTATGTGGCATGTCATCTTTGGGGTTGTCTTCGTGATTTGAAACTCAGCTAGTTTGATTGTATATTCAAATCATTATTTTAGAGTTGAAGAAAACTGTGTGGATGTCCTTTCAAAGATTATCACTACATTAACATAGATAGCTAAAAAAAAAAAACCCTGAAAAACTAACTTCATTGTAATAGATTTTTGCCATAGTCATAATATTTTTTAAAAAGGTAAATATGGCTCAGCGCCTATGGCTCAGCAGGCTAAGGCGCCAGCCACGTACACCTGAGCTGGCGGGTTCAAATCCAGCCCCAGCCCACCAAACAACAATGACGGCTGCAACCAAAAAATGGCCGGTCATTGTGGCGGGCGCCTGTGGTCTGAGCTACTTGGGAGGCAGAGGCAAGAGACTCGCTTGAGCCCAGGACTTGGAGGTTGCTGTGAGCTGTGATGCCAGAGCACTCTATCCAGGGTGACAGCTTGAGGCTCTATCTCAAAAATAAATTAATAAATAATAAAAAGGTAAATATTACCAATCATAATACCACAAGCTGATGAGGAAATAAGAATTTGGAAAGTTATTAGAACCAATAACTATGTCTCGACCCTGCTGTTATTCAGGATTATGATACGAACACCATGTGGGTATATGTTGATCTTTACTTTAGCCTCCAAAATTTGCTTTTTTATTTTAAATATTTGATTACTTGGAGCAACTGCATGCAAAAAGTTTGCCATCTCAGTGAAGAATATTAAACAGCGTAGTAGGGATTGGCTTTAATGTGTGTGTTTTGCTGTGTGTATATGAGAGTATGTTTATTTGAGTTAAAAGCCCTGAATATGTAAGTGCCATAAGAAGAACATAACCACTTTGTAATTGAAACAGGATTAGTCAAGAATCATCAGCACCAACACAAATGTATCTTTGCAGACCGAAGGAAGCAGCTAAAACAATTTACAGTCATCTCAATCTCTACTAAAACAAAAATCACATCCAACATGCCACCTGACACCATTTCTTTCTCTCTCTCTCCTTTGCTCCTTGCGATGTGGCATTCATCTCTCCTTGTGCCTCCGTTCTGAAGAGATAACAGTATAGCAACAACTCTGCCACTGAAATCCTGTTCTCTGACCGATATTGGCACCTGCAAAGAGAAACAACCAGTAACAGGCAGCAGCAGCATCAGTATTAATCTTCCATGATGAAATCTTTACAGGTCAAGAACAAGTACAGAGCTCTTTTCTCACTCCTTCACAGTGGACCATGCAACTAGTTGAAATGGAAGACAATGGATTGTCTACAAGCCTTTTGAACAGTGGAAAATACAGGGCGTTGGTTTTAGGTGAATTGACACCCCCAAATATTCTTGAAGTTTGATATCTCCTTTGGTCTTTCTTTCTAGAATACCATTTTCATCTGATTTATCAAACCCTTAGTATAACCACAAAGAATAAGTGCATATGTGACATTTCTTGTCACCTTAATGAAAATAAAGTAATGAGCAATATGCTAGAGGGCTTTAATCTTTAAGTCTATGTGTTCACCTTTATATTTGTAGCCACAGTTAGAAGAAATCTTTTGGGAATTCTTTCATTTAAAGCCAACCACATTGTACATTATGTTTCTGGAGAACATAACACAAGGTGCATCTTAGTGGTGGGGCTGGACCCGATGGCTCACACCTGTAATCCTAGCACTCTGGGAGGCCGAGGTGGGTGGATGGCCTGAACTCATAGTTTTGAGACCAGCCTGAGCTAGAGCAAGACCCTGTCTCTAAATGTAGCTGGGCATTGTGGTGGATCTCTGGAGTCCCAGCTACTAAGGAGGCTTAGGCAAGAGAATCGCTTGAGTCCAAGAGTTTGAGGTTGCTGTGAGCTCACATGACACCACGGCATTCTACCCCAAGGGCACTCTACCCGAAGGGCGACATACAGAGACTCTGTCTCAAAAAAAAAGGGTGGCACCTGTGGCTCAAAGGAGTAAGGCACCAGCCCCATATACCAGAGGTAGCAGGTTCAAACCCAGCCCCGGCCAAAAAACAAACAAACAAAAAAAAACTGCAAAAAACCCCCAGATATGCTACTTAGCAGTAGTTGTCAATGGAATTCTAGTAAAAGTACACTATACTAGAAAAAGTCACAGTTAAGTCCAGGAAGAATATTATGAGGTTCTTGATGGTGGTATGGGGAAAAAAAGGATCCAAGACTAGGGCTGGGATTCTACACTTGACATTTTGTGCTCACTGCTGCTCCCTGTTTAAAAATAATCTATGAAAGATCTGTGTTGAGAACGTGAAACTAGTTGTAGATGGGGAAACTCATTGTTTATGATCTTAGCTCCTGCTCTCATGGATCTACAAACATTTCTGACTCTTGTTTTTCCCTCCTAAGAATCATGTACCTCAACCTGTTAGCAATGTTCAGTTAACAAACTAAAAATATAGAAGTGTTTTACTTTCCTAGCGTTTAATATTAATCTAATAGTTATATAGGCCACGGAATTACAGACATTTTTGAAAGATTATTTATTTATCTTTTTTTGAGACAGTCTTGTTATGTTGCCCTGGTAGAGTGCAATGGTGTCACAGCTCACAGCAACCTCCAACTCTTGGGCTTAAACGATTCTCTTGCCACAGCCTCCCAAGTAGCTGGAACTACAGGCGTCTTCCACAATGCCTGGCTTTTTTTTTTTTTTTTAATTGTTGTTGTTGTTGTCATTGTTGTTTAGTAGGCCTGGGCCGAGTTTAAACCCACCAGCCCTGGTGCATGTGGCAGGCACCCTAACCACTAAGCATGGACCCTGAGCCTTGGAAAGACTCTTAGATATCATGTTAGGCATCAGATCGGGGTTTAATTAATTCGGTTGTGTAAGTTTAGCCCAAAGATTATTGTTTCACAAAAAAAGATAAAATAGTTGCTTGGCTATTGGCCCTTCCATGCCACTTATAGGTATGTCTCCATAATGACATAGTAGACTAGGTTGAAAGGAAGCAGAAAGCTGGGAGAAGTATTGTACCTAGATGTGCTAGGGCTTTGTGCCAGGGCCCTGGTTAGTGTTTAACAGTAAGGAAGGGATTTCACTCCCGTAATAAAGCAGCTATACATTTTTTAAAGAAGTATACTAAATACTTAAATTTTGACAGTTGAATTATTACATTTATTTGCTGCTGGGGAAGTAGGATTTTGTTTTGTTTAGTTATTATAGAATGAAAGAACTGACAGAGAATCACAACCTGCCTATTATAATAAGTCATTTCCAGTTAGGGTTACTAATGTATGTATTTATGCATTATAATAATTTAGAGAATAAATCACTACTTTTTCCTCCCCTCCCCAAGAAAGAAGGAATTGAAGTTTGAAGAGAAGAAAAGATTAAAGTTCCTGAGGGCAAGGTGGCTCATGCCTGTAATCCTGTCACTTTGGGAGGCTAAGGCAGAAGGAGGCTCTGTCTCTTAAAAAAAAAAAAGATAAAAAAAAAAAAAGAAAGAGTAGAAGGTCTAGAATAATTTTCCAATCTAGTAAAACACACCTAAGGAAGGTACAGTACACTCTCATCAGCAATAACTAGTTTAGTGACTGGGGACAGTGGAAGGAGCGCTTATAGAGTTAGGGAAGAAAGCCTATACTTTTGCAATTTTTATCACTTCTCCTTCTACCCCTCTACACAATCATACTCAACGAAAAATATTATTATGGGGCAGTAGTTTCAAAATTGAGATGAATTCATACCTGTTTTTTTTAGGTGGGAGGGGTTTGGTTGATTTGTTGGTTTATATTTCATATTTGTTGGTTCATATTTCACATGTTTATTTAAGATGTAGGAAAGCATATAATAATCTGGTGATGTCAAGGAAGGATAAATTTGAAGTAAATTGGTAATTTTCTCCTTTTTTTCTATACTACCTTTCCTTCCCATTAGCTTTTACTAGTGCCTTTTGTTAATTTCTCCTTTCACTTTTCCTGGTAATAAACTTTTAGACATGCTATTATACATACATGCATGCTATTATACATTAGACATGAAATTAAAACGTAACTTTTTTGAAGACTTAGACATGTTAACTTTTAAGGGATTAATATTGTTCATATTATTAAAATAAAGTTAATGTTTATTCTGAGCCTCATTCTGAGTTAAGTTCTCTTAAACCAAGGAACGTGGTGGTATTATTGAATAGACTGTTCCAGGCTCTATGCTTTACTCTGCTTCTACCATTTATATAATATGCCACACAGAAATTATGTTCTTTTGTTGAGACTCCTACTAGATTACAGGCAAACTGAGATTGATATATTGAAATACTTCCTATCTTGTCTTGGCTTCATTGAAAGGCAGTTCTTAGAAATCAATTTTCCTTTTTTGGGGGGGGCAGGGAGATAATAGGTAGCATACTTTCAGAATTTGTTAAGTAACTTTATTTTTTTTTATTTTTTTTTTTTAGAAGGTCAAATAACACTTTATGAAACTTAAAACAATGAAAATAAAACATAATTTAGGGAGATACAACTGGGAGAGATACAGACTCGGAAAGGTTTTCTAGAGGAGATGCCATTTGGTCTGGGTTAAAGAATAGAATATTTTCTCAGGGATTTGGGAAAGACTTTATGGGACAACTAACAGGCTAAATTTGCCAAAATGTAGTGCATATTTAGAGTAGCAA